>JANHFP010000291.1:27427-37789 GCA_032468135.1 Calamaria suluensis | reverse complement strand
TAGATAGATAGATAGATAGATAGATAGATAGATAGATAGATAGATAGATTGATTGATTGATTGATTGATTGATTGATTCAAATCACTGTACATTAAAACTTTCAATTACATATATCAGACTGCTGAAAACCTATCCTAATTCCAATTAACTCATTAAATTTAAGTCATGTCTCCCAGTTTATCTTCATAGAATAAAATCTTTTTCTTCTCCGGAATGTCTATCAAGTAATTATAAATTCTTTTTCTCAATGATTTCTCTCTTTTTCTTAATTTATAATAAAAAATACAAAAGAAAATAGTAGGAAAAAAAGGATAGGGATAGGGAAGGGAAAAGTGTATAAAAAGGAGGAAAAAGAAAGAAAAGGCATTGGCTTTTAATTCCCTTTGGCAAAGAAGAATAAGATAACATGAAAACTCAAGTTTTTACTTTTACATAGTAATATAAACTAGCCATTTCTATAACAACAAACCCATCTAATTGGAAACCTATCTAAGTGGAAATCAAAGTTTCATTTTTTCCACCTCAGGCACAAAGCTCATAAGCGGTTTCCAAATAGAAACAAAAGTAATTGTGTTTTTCTTTAATCAAAGCAGTCAGTTTAGCTATCTCTGCTAACTCCATCAACTTTTGCAGTCAAGAATCTACTTTTTCTCAAGGATTTCTCAACCTTGTTAATATCCATGAAGAAAGAGTTCCAAACCTGTCCTCCCAAAAGTTGCAGATTTTCATGGAACTCTTCTTTCAATTGTGTTGGGAGGTTTATATTTAAACCATCATAATAAAGAATGGTGTTAGGTTTATATTCCAAGATTGCAGTTGAATCATTTGCATTGTCGGCTACTTGTGAAATTATCTCAGTGGTTTGGTAGCTTCCTATACATAATTGCGTCTCTGAAGTAATTTGAGTAGGGCTTTTTAAAACATCCTTGGAACATAAATGGCCTATAAATTGACTTATTTATTTTTAAATAAAATACATTGCTAATAGTTTTCTCCTCTGTCTTCTTAACTCCCTATTTAGTCAAAGATTTTTGCTAGATCATTTAAGAATTACTGGCCAGTCAGGATTCATAAAAATCAGAGCATTTTAGCCATCCACAGCTAAGCAGACCAAGCTACAAAATATGTAAAAATAATAAATAAATAATCAAAGTTGAGAAAAAGCACTCCACACTTCATTTTTAGCTTGCCTTCAGTAACCTTCCTTATTTTTAACAATAAAGAAATCCCCAAAATGGTACAGATCCTTCAACAAGGAAGAACAAACTGTGACTAAAAAGAGCTTCTCTTAATAAAGATTAATAGTCCTTAAAAGTGATTAAGAAATAAGAAGCACAACTTAATGTTCATTTGAAAAATAAATTCCAAAACTGCTGCTTTCTTAACAACATAGTGATTGCAGCCCTCGCCCCCTTTTACTGGCTTACCTTGCTCCAAAGCACACCTGAAGCTGTTTGCTGTATGGATCTTATGAAATGATTCTGGGGTTTTCCCTAACCCAGTATTTTCGATTTTCTGCAATCGAGTTTGGAGCAGTTCACTTTAAGTTTGTATCTATTGTGTGCCATCTTTACCGCCTGGCCATCTTTACCAGAAGCCAACTTTCTATTCTTTTGAAATATTTCCCCACTCATTCTTATAGAACTTTTCTAGTTTGGAAATATCCCTAGGTGTCCTTGCATATGTTATGAGTTTGAGATCACCCTACAATTTCTCAATAATATCCAAGTCAGAGGACTGAGAATATTGTTTCCAAACCTCTATCTATTTTTTTTGCAAGCACTTAATGGTTGTTCCAGCTTCATTATCTTCCATTATATAAGAATATTTCTGAGTCAGAAAAATTCTGCAAGGAAGAGTAGGAAAACATTCCATGAAACTTAAACACGGGTGCTTAATTTTTTCCATACAGCTGTATTTGTTTATTGTAAAATAGTCTCCCTATCAAAGATTTACACACTATGTTAAATCATAAATTATGGTTTATAAACAATCTGAAAGTAATCCAAAAATATTATTAAAATCATGTTCTAAAAATATTAAAAGTTATATCAGTCTGCTGTATTGAAGTTAATAAATTTTACCCTTTAAGGAAAAAAAATCAGCCTTTTCAGTCCAATGGAATCCAAGAAAAAGTGGTTATAATTCTGAAATAAAATCCAAATCAGGTGCTTTGTTTTTGAATATGTAACTTATTTCCAAACAACATTTAGCATATAAAATGAGATTAAATATTGATGGTTTAGTCTCTGTTGTTCTTCTGACAATTAATGAACATTACTGTTGTTAAAAATTTGCATGCAATATATATTTTAACTTGCAAAAGGTCCTAAATGAAGCGCAGTGAATGCACTTCTATGTGTTATGTGGAATTTTCAAATTTAAACTATCAAAAAAGGAGATTGATTAATAGCAGATTAATAGCATTGTTAAGAATTAAGTGCTCCAGTAGAATTAAATATTCCAATATTCAAATATTGCACTGAAAATCATCTGTGTTTTCTTTTCTTCTCACAGATAATCCTGAAATAGTGAACAGGAATGGAATGGAATGTCAAGAGGCCTTGTTGAGAACAGCAAAGCATTGTTACTGTACATACAACCTTGTCTCTTCCTTAACAGAATTGCCACAAATTGCATGCTGAGTAAAGAGTTTATTCATCTCAACAAAACACACTTAAGAGCTAGTGCTGCTATATCGTATATGAATATTAAGATGGTATGCTTAGTATATTCAAAACTAATCTAGTTAACTACCTGATGCCAGCTGTGATGGTTCAAGACATAAAAGGGTAATATTTTACTTTTAAAAGTTTTATATAACACTGTTTACTTCTTAGGAATATTGTCTTACCACCATAAAAATAGTGAATGTAAGTAGTCCCATTCATGTATCGCAGGGTTCACAGTTTTATGACTCTTTCAATGTTAGCAATAATTGATTTACATGGCCACTAAATCCAGGATCTAACTACGTGAATAGTTTCCCCATCAGAGCTGTTGCTTTGGTTGCATGGTTCTTCCACTGGCCTCCCTGCACCCCAGTTTGCACAGAGAAATTCTTTTGAAACTGGACTTTCAAAAGTATTGTAATGCTGCAAAGGAGAATCTTGTTCCAGTGATGTAGGTCAAGGGAATTTAAAAGCAAAATACTTTGGAATATCAGTGCCACTAGTTGCACTGTGATGATTGTTTGGTGACAAAATAAGTGATGCAGTGGTGGAATCACCACTAGAAGTTCCAGAGTAGTTTTTCCTAGCCAGGTGTCCTTCAGATAAGTAGGATTTCTCCTTCCAGCATATGCAACCAGCACGGCCAATGGTCATGCTGTGGTTAGGTGGGTGGGTGGGAAATCCAGGGAGTCATAAGAAACCTAGGTTGAGGCACAGCCAATTGGATGAAGCTGAAGCAGAAGATTTAAACCAGGGATGTAAAACTTGTGGTGTCACATCGTCATGTGACGTATTGTGACTTTCCCACCCTTTGCTAAACCTGAGGAGGGCATGGCCAGCGCATGACGCATCTGGCCTGTAGCCCATGAGTTTGACACCCCTGATATAAAGCAAAGGTGGAAAACTATGGCCCCTTTATGACTTGTGGACCTCAACTCCCAGAATTCCTGAGTCAGCATGACTAGCTCAGGAATTCTGAGAGTTGAAATCCACAAGTCATAAAAGGGACATAGTTCCTCACCTCTGATGTAAGGTAAAGCACAAATTGCAGCAATGCACACAAGCTACTTTGGGATATAGATGGAAAAGTTATATGGAATCACAACATTCTAGAATTAAATCAAACCTTTGCACAGTATGATTTTCATACCCCTAACAAAAGTCTTGACTATGTTATTTTACAAAGAGAGAATATTTTTTAAAGAAGTCTTTGCAGAAGTGCCTAAATTTTGTCACATAAAACTTGAAACTTAAGTGACACTGCAGTCTATATTTGAATCTATGCCAAGTGATTCAGTTTTCAGATTTGCAATCAGGTTACCAAAAATCATTTGTTATAAAATAACTTTTTCCCAGTTAAATAAATGGGACTACATCTTATATAAGATTATGTGAAAATCTATTTCAACTCAAAACTCAGTGCAGTCACTGTAAAAACTTATAAGTGACTTTAATATAGGCGATTAGGAAAATATAGAAAAGGATATAAAAAGAGCTTCATTTTAATTCATTGTTACTACTGTCATATTTTTAAAATAAAATTTAAAAAGATTAAAATAAAGAGAAAGAAACTAGTTCTTTTTATTGTTTATTTAAAAGCTTACTTTATGTCACAGAAATGCAAAGTTATGTTTAATACAGCTGTATTAAATACAGAATGTATTATATACAGCTGCATACTGTATCATATACAGCAAACATATGAGCAAAACATATTGTAATATTTACTTACAAAACTGCATTGATTTTCAAAACAGTTACACACACAGTTTTTTGTTTGGAAGATTGTACCAAATACATTACATGTAATGTTTTGTATATTGCACATATATCACGTAAATATATAGTTTTTAAATTAATGTTTCTAAACAAAAAATGTCTAAAAATATGCATAATTATTGGAAACAATAAAACAATTGGAAACAATTTTCCCTTATGAAAATTATAAATGATTGCAGTATTTTAACTTAGGCTTTTCAGATTGATATGGGTTTGGCAGCATTGCCATTCTAAGAGACAGATCTACTAATTTATTTTTAATAACTTTATTTTCAGTATTAATTTTGTGTTTCAGATGTCTAATATTGTTTATATTAACAATAGTTCAATCATTTAAAGAACAACACATACCATACACCCAAAAATCTTATGGAAAACATGTTGTAATCTTGCATTCATTTTCATCTCAACTGTAAGAAAAATGTATGCAACTTTTGTTTTTACTCATAAATTTGTCATTATAACTTGTTTGTTGACTTGGCTGTTTACTTAACCTCTGTGCTAGTTAATATTTTTTTAATAATCTATTTAAATATTTGGTAGATTATTCAACAATACAAAATGGTAAATTATGTATGCTTAAAATATTTAAACTGTAGAAAAAATATATGAACATAATACATTTAAACAATTATTTTCTTAGAATCACTCTGATATTATTTACTCTATTGAGAAATAGACTTTTAAGACATTTGTGAGGTTTTTTCCTGCATAAAGATTGAACAAAAGAAAATGTATTTTTAAAAAATCAGAGAACTTCCCTCTGTTGGATATAAATTTGTTCTGTTCCTACATTAACCAATATATTAAATATTAAATTATTTCTTCCAGATAAAGATTAAGTTGATCTCCTTGGGAATATGTTGGAATAGGTGGTTTAGGTAGTTTTAAAGTATATGTCACAGAGAATGTACAAATGGTAAACATGACATTGAGTATGATTGATACCTATACAGTCCACTTTTGAAAATATAGCCCTTAAATTGTCCCTCACCTACCCTGTTACAGATTTTTGGGGAAATATTGCTCCATTTGTCTCTGCCACATTATGGTCAACAATTCCATTTTTATTCTGCTCTGACTCCACCTGCATAAACAGGTTGTTTTCTTTGCATGGAAGTACTGTACTTAGTTTGACAAGTTTCTTAATTTCACCAATTTCTAAATTTTGACATTTAAACAAAACCAAATTAAACTTCATTCCAACATAATCTTTATATGAGATCACAAAACAAGTTCTGACCCTGTCCTACATTTGTATGTATTTCTGGGTATACATGTGCACACACATATGTACATATACATGTGTATATGCTAAACTAACTGTGAATGTGTATGTCAACTGTAATGTCCACTTGCAAAAGTAACTTATTTTTCTTAGTTTCAGCACAACTATCTAGGACAGCAGAAATTATGAAAGTATATACTTGCCCCATATGTATAGCTGTTTCCAAAGAAACAATTACTAGTCTGAGCTCTGTTCTGCTCATATTCACCATAATTTATTTCATCCCTGTGCTACTTGCTTTGGGTCTGTATTAAGTAACAGCCTAATAATTAATGGCATAGTTTTATTTATTATGGATTCAATTCGTAGAATATATTGATTTGGGGACGGTATAAAACTTTCTTTGGGTATAAATGTTATTTACCAAAATTTCACTTATATTTTGAAAAAGAATGCATAATAATATAAAATGGAGGGCATGTTGTTTTTATATATATATAATTCCTTTGAATCAAATTGACCGATATAATATGCTAATATAGAAATTGGAGCATAATTTCATATTATTTGAGATATGCCTATACTTATTTTGTAAGGTCTTCACCAAAGTATCTTAATCTGTCTATACAAATTTATTTACACTGCTAACAGTTAAATAAATCCCTCTCATCAATTTATGTCATTAACTATTTAGTAGCATACATACCCATTTATAAGTGTGTTGAGGTATAATTTAATTATCTATGTACAACCATGAAAATAAAAACAAGCCTTTTAAAATCATTCCAGTATATCAGTGTTCTCTATGAGGCAGAGAAGCAAAATGCTTGAATGGAAAAATACATCTTTTTTTGTTTGTTAAAACAAATAAACAGAAGGAAATTTAGTTTGCTTTCAGACAGTAGTGCCAGATATACTTCGCATTTTCAGTTCACAGTGAAGCAACACCATATAGTATCAAACTTCTGTAGGACAACACGTTCCCTCAATTTTGTTGCTTGATACCAGCTATCTCAAAGTACTTTAAAGTTGATGATGAAAGGGGAAAAAAAAGCATTGGAACTGTCAGAGGTGGTCATTTCACAAATTTGTGGACATTGCTTGATTCAATGGACATTGAATGTTCAATGCAGGGGTGCGAAACTCAAGGCCCATTGGCCCGACCTGGCCTGTGGGGTGCTTAGATCGGGCCCGCAGGTCCATCCTGGAAACAGCGAAGGACCAGCCCATGGTGCCCCTGCCAGCAAACTCAGAGCTTGGGAGGGCTCAGTACAGTCCCCTCATGCTCTGTTTTCACTGGCAGGGGGTTGCAGGAGGCTGTTGCAGCCGAAAATGGAGCTCGGCAGCCTGTTTTCACTGGCAGAGGGCTCGGAGCCACCACAGGCAACCCCAACACGAGTGACATCGAACTGGCCACACCCACCCACTCTGCCAACGTCAAACAACCCTGATGCAGCCCTCAATAAAATCAAATTTGACACCCCTGGTTCAATGGGTTTGTGCCCAAAGTCTATTGCATATCTATTGCAGTCCTGAAATTTTAATGAATCGTCACTTTGATCAAAATGGGTGCATTGTTCTCTGCTGTCTTGTTGGAGCACTATAAAAATATTTGATTCCATTAATATATGTATACTTGAGGGAGGAAGAACCCACTGGAATCTGTGGGGTTTTTCCATTGTTTGCTCTACAGGGAATCTCAGTATTTATCTTAACCTGAAGAAATGGCCTTGGAAAAAGCATGAATTCTACAAGTCTTTTCTCCAGTCTGACCATTCCGATACATCCTTCCATGTTCTCCAATTCTCTACATGTAGTATATGTATATATTCATATACTTTATGCTTACAAGTGTTACTGTACCATGGCAAAACAATCTAGCAGTAGGTTGGCAAAAGAATGGGTTATGTTTGTATACTCTCTCTGTATGTATTAAATCGATATGCTGAGTATATATTTGGAGGAAGATTCTATGGAAAAAACGTTTGTTTTTAACAAATTGTGTATGCTGATAACAGTACTTTCATAGCTGAAAATGAAAAAGATCTGGAGGCTTTAATAGTCAAGAAGTGCAGTGAAAAAAATAGGATTAAGACTAAAAACAAAAGAAGGCCAAGATTATGTCAGCCACAAAAAAAAAATCATTAGATTTACAGAACTGGAAGTCCTCGTTGGGACTTCCAGGACATGGCATTTTGATCTGGTCACAGCATAAGAAGTCATGATCTGTGTTTTTTCCCTCTCATACCTGGGCTGTTGTCATGGCTGCATCTCACCTATCCAAGCTCCATGAGCTGGCAGCCAGACATTAGCGTGGGGGTTGGGGGGAGAAGGCAGCATTGGAATGTGACAAAAGGGGAGGATGGAAGCCCGGCTGAGCCACCTTGAGAAGCTCCAGCTAGCCAAGGTCATTAAAGATATGCAGGGCTGGGAACGAAGGAATTATTTCATGAACAATATCCAAGCACCTGATTGGACATTTGCAGATAACCAGGGAATGCTGGGTGGGGAAGAGGGAACATTCCTTTGTGGTGTTTGCATGGGAAAACCTCTGATTCAGTTTAATGTCATCTGTCCCACTTATTCATTTAGCTGAGACAGCTGTTTGTTTTGGATTCTGTTTACAATAAGGAATATATTTTTGACCATAAGAGCTACTAAGCATCCTGTCTTCTGGAACAGGAGTCTCCAACCTTGGCAGATTTAAGACTTGTGGACTTCTTTGCTGGCTGAGGAATTCTGGGAGTCCACAAGTTTGAAAGTTGTCAAGGTCGGAGACCCCTGTTTTGGAAGCTTTCAAGCAAGGTTTGAACAATTGTTTGTCTAGGCTTCCTGGCCTGGGTAGAACATTGGATAGAAGAATTGCTATATTTTGAACGTGCGTTCACAGAGCCAATTGTTAAACTGGTTGCAGCCCATCACTGGATTCATACTACTACATTCATCAGTATGATTACAAGAGAATCCAGAGATCACAAAGAGATAAATGAATGAGATAAAAATATTTAACTGGTTACTAACCCATGAGAGCACTTATCCCACAACAGCTACAGTACATTAGCTCAAGAGCTTCTGATGAAGGGCTTTGTCAAAATCTTTTTGAAAATTCATGCGTACAATGTCTGTTATTGGTTGGTACCCTCTAAAAGTGTGGAAGAACTTATCATGCAGAACCCATGTTCCTTTTCAGCAAAACTAATTTCTACATTTTGCTTGCCTTCTTTTCAATACCACTTTTAACCATTTTCCATGAACGGTTGTGAAATTAACTGACTTACAGCTTTTCTTCTATCATCCCTTGATCTCTTTTTAAAACCAGGGTTAAAATAGCTATTTTCTAATTTTCACAAACAGGTGCTAAGGCTAAAGATAGGTTGCATGTTCCTATGATAAAACCAGCAATTTCATATTTAACTTCGTTAAGAATTTTTGGGTGTACACTACTTTACCCCAATGTTTTCTTTTTCTAGTTTGTTAATACTAACAATGACTCATTACTTCTATTTGTCTTCTGAACCTTTTTCATAATCTAGTCATCTGATCTATGTTTTTACAATAAAGATGAAAGCAAAGAATTGATTCATTTTCCCTAGCTTTCTTTGGCATATCTTTAATGGTTCCATCATGCAGGGTTGGTAGTGATAATAATCATAATAAAAGCAGTGTTGAACTTTAACAATGCAAGCTCAGTTCAAACCAAGAATAATTAACAAAATTATTAATATAGGATTTCTACAGAGGCTCTTCTGGAGAAAAGTAAACTTTCTTCCAATCCATATGTTTAAATTACGTTATCAAGCTGGAAACATGTTTTTTCAGAAATATAGAATGTAAAAGATGTGAATTATAGCACCCAACCATCTAATACTATAAAATCTAACCTTATAGGAGGAATATTGCAAGCTTTATATTTATAGAAAATTTAAATCAACTTGCTTTGTTAATTTTAACATATTTTTGTTGTAATAGCAGGGTTCATGTTTTGATTCTAACCAGGGGGAGGGGGAACATTTAAATCAGCCCCAGATAATCAAAATGTCTTCTTTCAGCTTTGCCATCTTCATCCGTTTCATTGTGCTTTGCTGGTATCTTGCTATAAATGAAGGGTGGGGGGCAAAGAGGAATTTGGGGAAGTGTGAGCAGGAGAAAAGAAGGATGTAAAGGAGGAGGGAAATACACTGACAGGGACCAGGTATTAAACTGGAATGATTCAGCTGCTAAGGACGCCTGGCCTGGGAAAGAACATGAAACTACTTCAAGATACGCCTGACATCAAAGTGGTTCCCAAAACATTGAGCTAGGATGCCATTAGACGCTATTGATTTAGTCAAGGGGAAAATGGGAAAAGTGTAACCTTTGCACGAGAATACTCAGATCTGGCCTTGCTTTTGCTGCAACCAGTAATCCTTAGTAAGACAACCTATCACTTCAACTAAATGGAGTTTTTAAAATTTATTTTTATTTTATTTATTTAATTTGTCAGCAAGTACATGGAACAAGGAAGAGTATATAAATAGACATTGGCACAACAGTTGGCACAATTAAGGATATAAATAGGCAAAAATAGGGTTCCCTCAATGATGGATCTTGTATCAGGAGAGGGGGTATATTATGTATATTATGTGTTTTAATTTGCTGTCAACCGCCTTGAGTCTTCGGAGATGGGGCGGTATATAAATTGA
>JANHFP010000291.1:14022-24282 GCA_032468135.1 Calamaria suluensis | reverse complement strand
CTTGCATTTTTTACGTGCTTTCGAAACTGCTAGGTTGGCAGAAGCTGGGACAAGTAACAGGAGCTCACCCCATTATGTGGCACTAGGGGATTCGAACCGCTGAACTGCCGACCTTCCGATTGACAAGTCTTAGCTCACTGAGCCACTGTGTCCCTTCAGAATTTCTTATCCTACTGCAAAGAGTGAAGGTTAGGAAAAAAACTCCTTGGGGGAAATATCCTAATTAACATAGACATTTGATCCTGCAGTTTTTATTTCTGGGCTTCCCAAAATTTCTTGTTTTGTTTTTTTTCCAAACTGTTATACAATGTGCATTTGAACATTTTATCTAATTTGACTTAAACAGAATCAGAATTACTTAACCTTGAATTTTTATTATATACCACTGTGCTGCTTCATCTAATGATAGATGGCATTGGACATATATTTATTTTTCTCCCGACATGCATAAGTTTAGCTGGGCTTTGCAAAAATCTTTAGGTTTGTGACAATGTAGAGTTAGCAGGGTATAATCAGTCACACAATGTGGGGGATACTGTAGGAGGAAGGCTGTATTAATCTGTGGTAGCAAAATGTTAGGAAAAAACACCCTAGCATTTTCCCAACGATGTGTTTTATTAAAAGGCATAGGCTTGTGTGAGCTGCAGCCTTTTAATAACATTTGGTAGGTGGAAAAAGTTGCTGCCAGCCCCTCCTGGACAGGGGGAAGAATGCAACTAATATGAAAAGGATTGACATTTTGTTTTTCTAATTTGGTTGACATATAAGTAATCCAACTCAGGACAGGTAACAGCATCAGAGAGCAGCAAATATTGTTCCTTTCTTCAAAACTGAGTAGGTGCATTTGACAGGAAATTCTGGTCAAAACAATATATTAAGCTTGACCACAAAGCAGGGGTCCTCGAGCCTCAGCCTACTACCGGATCATGGCCTATTCAGAACCAGGTTGTGCGAATGGCAGGCCAGCTTGACTTGCGCGAGGAGCAGCAGGCCCCCACGCGTGCACAGCTCGACTTGTGCAAGTCGAGCTGTGCGCACACAGCACTCCCACCACTCGTGCAAGTTGAGCTGCGGTGCATGCATGTGCTGGCCTGCCATTCATGTGACCCGGTTCCTCTCTCTCCCCCCCACCTGCCCCCTGACGGAGCCCCAAGCCGTGAAGGTTAGGGACCACTTCCTTAAAGGACTAGCTCTAGATGGGGGAAGTGCCCACAGTCTTGACATGGTTGTTTTAATACCAAGAAATACTAATCGGCCAAAGACATGAGCTACAAGCAGACTTTTCCAAGTAGTTGGTAATGTCACCGAGGACTCGTCTTGGTCAGTCTGATGTGGTAGCTGGGGCATCATCTAGCTATTTTATCCAAGATTTCTTTGGGCCTGTAGATTCTGAGGAAGTGGGGAGGGTGCTCTCTGATTTAATCTGCTTTGCTTGTAGATCTGTGCCATGAATCTCCTGTTTCTTCATAAGGTGGCTAGAGGATGGCAATGAATATAGGAGGAATGACAAAGGTCATAAGCGTGATAAATGGTCATAAATCACAGCAAGGCTTGCTTGCCCTTAAAGCTAAGTGATAATAGACGGGCTCATACATTACAATTAATAAAAATGAACAAATTGTATTATCCTGTTGCATGAACTATCTTCCATGGAATAAAGATGATTGTTGTATTTTAGATTGCACTACTCCTTATATAGTATATTAAAGATTACACTTGTTTACCCAAAAATATTTAGAAGGATAGAGATATTGGCAGCATTTTCTACATTAGCTAATTGAATCTTTTATACCAAGAGACATCATTTTGCTAGTTAGAACACTGAAACTCTTGATGATTGCAAAATTAGAATTCTAAAAAGATTCACTGTTATTTCATAGAGTTCATGAATATAATTGCAGTGATTCAGTCTGGTGTCTGTCTACTTTTTATCATGTTGATATGTACAATACTTAAGCAATGCTCATGTATGCAAAATAGCAATTGCAATAGCACTTAGAGTTCTCTCTTAAGTGGTTTACAGAGTCAACCTATTGCCCCCAACAATCTGGGTCCTCATTTTACTGACCTTGGAAGGATGGAAAGATGGGTCAATCCTGAGCTGATGAGAATCAAATTGCTGGCAGTCAGCAGAAGTAGCCTGCAGTACTGCATTCTAACCACTGTGCCACCACGGGTCAAACTAATATATTCTGTACGTGCCCTGAATTATGGATACTGGATTTCAGTATTGAAATGTGCAGGATAAGAAGACAAGATGTTTTTGTTCCATTCAATCATATTCATATTCTCAGAGACTTACCTGGATAGGTCCGTCCAGTTTTCTTGACAAGTTTTTCAGAAGTGGTTTGATGGTTGTACTGAATGATTTAATTCTTTGGATAACTTGGCTACTGAATGTGTCATGTTTTAATGTGCTTTTATAAGTTTTTTATTTGTATCTTCTTGGGGTTTTTTTTTCTGATTTTAAAAAATGGTTGTAAAGCACCCAGATTCATGCATGTGAATAAATCAGTTTATAGGAACTGCAGGAAAAAATCAGTTCTGAGATTGAATACCTACCTCTGGAGTAAAACCTTCAATGCCCTGTCCTCTAGTTCAGGGGTCTCCAACCTTGGCAACTTCAACCCTGGGCAAAGCTGGCTGAGGAACTCTGGGAGTTGAAGTCCACAAGTCTTAAAGTTGCCAAGGTTGGAGACCCCTGCTCTAGTTTGAAGTTTATTAATTGAAGCCTTGTGTAGAAGACTGTTGCTGAAGACCGCCCTAAAATGGCAAAGACCAGAGGCAATTTTGACTTGCTTTTTGCCTTTGTCCAGATGCCCAGAGACTTCAACCTTGTGTTTTTTTTAACCTCTTAATTGCAGATATGAGAAGGTACCTGTGATCTTGGTTGGGAATAAAGTGGACTTGGAGAGCGAGCGAGAAGTTTCATCCAGTGAAGGCCGAGCTCTGGCTGAAGAATGGGGTTGTCCTTTTATGGAGACATCTGCTAAAAGCAAAACCATGGTGGACGAGCTCTTTGCAGAGATTGTCAGACAAATGAACTATGCCTCTCAACCAGACAAAGATGATCCATGCTGCTCTGCATGTAATATACAGTAGCATTCATTCCAAGGATGGGATTGGACCTAATTTGCTGTGTCTGGGGTAAGGTGACAGAATAGACTATTTCACTCTGTGATTTAAAGTTGGTCAAAAATTCAAAGTGGAGTAGCACCGGACCTCCAAGAGAAAGATAAATATTGGTCGGTTTAATAATAATAATTTTTAAAAAAAGAAATTGAGAAGCTTTATTTGCCTGCAGCACATCTTCTGCATGTTCCACTCTCTGGCTTAGCCAACAGATTACAGGGTGAGCACAATCCGTGCACATTGGCTTGTCAGGTAACAGCTACTGCTTTAAATTAAGAAAAGTTTTTCGGTGAAAAGGAAGCGCACCAGCAAAGACCTTTTGCCCTCTGCCTATTCTGTACTGATAAGTAAAGATTTAACAAAAGGTATCGACTTAACTGAACTTCAGGACTTGTATCACTTGTGGCCAAATCAGTCAAATATGCTAATTTTATTTTATTTTTTTGACGCAAGTGTTGATGAATTTATTGGCAAACTAACATAGAGTTCTGTTATTTCCTTTACATTCATCATTTTCTGTGATCCCATAATGCAAAAAGGAAAATGCACCATCAGTCCTTGAACGGAAAGAGAGAAGCTCGGGGGGGAAAAAATACCAACAACTTGTAAAGAAGACACTGAAACATTAAAATATGCTAAATATTCTTCGTTGTTGCTCAGAAAATGATGGATTGCTTCAGCTGCTGTTCAGTCAAGATACCAAACCAGCCCTTGCTTTACAGAGCAGGAAATGCATTAATCTCTTTACTGATCCAGGAAGAAGCAACCATGATGGAGGTTAAAAAGAATTGTTTGGCCTTACTAATGAGGAACATTGCTAGCACATTAACAAGTACCACCTTGTAAGGAAAATGAAGCCATGTTGTATTCAGACGTTCCTTTTTGCAGAAACCTCACAGGGGCTGTAAAAGCGTCCTATATTTTTTAGTTTAAGGATACCAGTTTATTTTTATTTTTTTGCCTTTTAAGGGCTGTGTCTTGGATGTGATATACTAATTGAGCTATGGAATTTCCTTTTGCCACTTTATTATATCTTTAATGTTGGCGATTCTGGTTAACTGTGTAGAATTACTTTGTCTCAGAAGGTGAATACAAAATATTTTAATTCCGTGTGGGAATGAGAAAAAGATTTTGTGTCTTCGATTTGCCTAACATGCTAGTCAGGTGCTGCCATTAAAGTGATCCTGTTGCCCTGGTTATTGCTGTGACAAATAGTGAGTGAAAGCATTGTTTTAAAACGGTGGCTCAGCCTCTAATTTTAATTTAAATAGCAGTGGAATACTTAAAAATTTGCATGACTTAACAGCACCAGTTATATCTATTATGTCTTACAATCAAGGAAGTTTTCAGACAGTGTAAGATTGAAATGGTGGAATGATAATGGACCTTGATGGATAAATTGGCCTTTAAAACACAATATCACTGAGCCTATGGTCCAGATGCTATCCTGAAAGATTGGTTTCTCAATCTTGTGAAGTAGTTCTGTAATTTCTTGTGTAGATGAGTGGAAAGGAATGTATGTTCTGTGTATGGGTGTGAGTGTGTTGGTGAGTGCAACTTTTTTACAAGTGCTGTAATGAACTTGAGTTCTGAGATTTTTTGCCTCAATCAGCCAAAAAACAAACTGCAATCTAAATGGTTTCAAAAGCAGATGAATTTTTAAACGCCTTTTTTAAGAAAAAAACCCAACACTTGGCCACTTTATACCTTACACAGCAGAACACATTTAATTTAGATTAGATCAATTTCTAACAATAATGATGGATAATATTATTGGCTATACTTGCCTTTGTTCTTGAATTATTTTCCCCTCATAATCAAGAGAGCAAAGGGTTGTCATTTGAACAGTGAGGTCCTGCATTAGAAGTGTAATTCCTTCCCAAACCTCTTGCTCAGCTTTAAGAAAGAATTACTGAACCTTAATGCAGCTTTTATTGGCAACTCCCATGTATTAAGGTAAAAACGATGAGTTATAATCTTTTAATTCTTTTAGGAGAGACATCATGCAGCAGTATGTCAGAAAATAATTTCACTGATCAAATAAAAGTGGAATAAGCAGGAATAGAAGAGTGTTGAGTGCATCTTATACTGATTGATTCCAAAAAGAAGTCCTCTATTGCATGTCAGGTTATTTGATGCAAAAAGAATGAGGAGCATAAATGGCATTTCTTTATTTTTGTCAAGGTGTTATTTTAATAGGAAGCTTTGGGGGGGAAACTACAACTACTTTGTAGTGTATAATCTTTGCTTACAAACTAAACAATATACTTTCGTACAAAAGTAGGTGATGTGCTAATTCCAAGAAACAATTTAGATTCAGTCACTGAGTAGTACAGTATATTTGACCAAAATGATATAAATCAGCAAGAAGGGATATCCGAGGCTATCGGTTATGGCTTATGGCTCTCTCTCTCAAGTCATGTGTGTAGACCTACAAAGTTAGTGGCCACTAAAAGGGATTCCTAATGCCAATCCAAAAGTGTGATCCTTTGTCAATCCTTACTGTTCCCAATTTGTAACAGTGAGCAACTTTGTCGTTTTCTGGACATCACTGTGTTTGTAAAGATGACCTTGCCATTGGCTGTCCCAGAACACATATTTTAAAAATTAGATCAAAACAGGCATATTCATCTTTGGCCACAAAGTCATTCCAACAATATATATGCCACTTCTTCAAGCATACAGACAATATCCTCTATATGTATTGGTGACATCTTCCAATTTATCTGGTTGGCAATATTACCTACCTTGTTGCTGCTTGTTGAGACTAAACACCTGTATTGCAATCTAAGCAGATCCAGTAGACATAATTTGGGAAGGAGGACTAACATGCCTTAAAATATCAGTGCATCCAAAAACCTGATATTCTTTGCATAGAGCAGAGGTCTTCAAACTTGGCAGCTTTAAGACTTGTGGACTTCAACTCTCTAGAGAATTCTGGAAGTTGAAGTCCACAAGTCTTAAAACTGCCAAGTTTAAAGGCTTCTGGCATAAAGGGTCATTGAAGTACTTGGAGGTTTACCTGTGTCCTCAGGGTGACCTGAGTGGTGCAAATGTTTCCTGTGGTCTGCAATTTTTCTTCTGGAAGTCCATTCCTCCTCCCACACCATTCAAAGGTTATTCATCCCAAATTGTATAGCTAAAAGTCTGTACAGACCACCCTCTAAAAGCATGCAAATGACCAGCTGTCTTCTCCAATGAAAAAAAACAAGAAAGTCCAGTTGCCTCCAGAAAAAGCACCTTTAGGACAACAACCCTGTGAGGTGGGTTAGACTGAGAATGATTGGCCCAAGGTCGCCCAGCTGGCTTTCAAAGCTAAGGTGAGACCTGAACTCAGGGTCTCATGCTTTCTAGCCCGGTACCTTAATTACTAGGCCAGGGCTCTTCAAACTTGGCAACTTTAAGACTTGTAGGTTTCAATTCCCACAATTCCGCAGCCAGCCAATTTTGAGAGTTGAAGTCCACCAATTTGGAGAGCCCTGCGCGAGGCCAAACTGGCTCTCATCATCAAATTTTTGTAGTATTCTTCAGTTAAAGGAACCCCTTGAAATATATGGGTCACTAGGGGTGACATGGTAGCAGTGTTTCAATATCTCTGATTGCTTCAAAGAAGAGGGAGCCAAGCTATTCTCCAAAGCACCTGAAGGCAGGAGAAGAAGCCATGGGTGGAAACTAATCAAGGAGAGAAGCAACTAAGGAGAAATTCCCTGATGGAAAAAAAAATCAATGAAACAGCTTTCCTCCAGAAGTTGTGAATGCTCCAACACTGGAAGTTTTAAAGAAGAGACTGGACAACCGTTTGTCTGAAATAGTATAGGGTTTCCTGCCTGAGCAGGGGGTTGGACTAGAAGACCTCCAAGGTCCCTTCCAACGCTGCTTATTCTATTCCTATTATATTCTGTTCTACTTGTATTCTTTTCCTATTCCTATTCTTAAAATAAGGAACTATAACAAAGCAGTAGTGCTAAGGAAAAAAAAAAGGTTGAATCAATCTACATTTCTAATGACTATAGACACTCTTACATGTTACATTACTAATATGGAAGTGATTTGCCCCTCTCTTTCTGGGAAGTTTTTTAAACTTCCTAATCAACCAGATAAAATCTACTTTGACTCCAGTTGGATAGTACTTTGTGACCTCATGGGTGTTGGCGCTTTTCTTAGCAGAAATATGGAAATGCTTTGTCCTTCTGGAGTCCTTTCTGGACTTCCCAATCCAGCTGCAGTCCTGGGACTCCACATGGCAGGAGAACCCAAAAACATTTTGAAGAATGTGCCACTTGTACACCTGGATACTGATATAGTGACAGGTGAGCTGATCTGACTCACCTGAGCCAGTTGTCCACAATATATGAAAACAAACAAAAAGTCAATCCTACAGTACAAAAGAATCACAAATGCACAAGAACGGCAAATGCCAATAGCAAATGTGTCATTGTTTCTGAATTCTAAATTACGCAACACTCGCATGTTTTGTCTGCCTTTTTGTCACAAACAAGTAGCAGTCATCACAAGTCAATCCAGGATATGTTGATGCAGGAGAATATAAACAGTGATAGTGGAGACCTCACCATCTAGGCAGGTTTCATAAATCTGTGTTGTGAAACTAAAGTCCAATGAGTTTTTAAAAATATTTTTATTAAATTTTAACACAAAAAGACATATCACACAAAACTGCAGTCAAAAAATAAAGCAAAATAATGCATAACATTTATATATTCATATTAAACATTATAACAATTCATCTCTATCCTATTAACAATATCAGTATTTCTCTATTCACCTTATATCTTTCAATATTTTCTTCTTTTCTACTTTGTTGTATTTTACAAATATAACAAATAATAGGTGTATTTTACAGTTTTCCTTTATATACCATCACTATTTTTGATACTGGTCTCCACCTAGTCATACCACCTTTGCCATACCTGGTAGTATGTTGTCTCCCCTTTGTGTTTCATCTGTATGGACAACCTGTCCATCTCTGCACATTCATAATTTTTTTGTGGAATCATAAGGTTTGTGGGTACATCTGGGTTTTTCTAATTTTGTGCTACTGTAATCCTAATTGCCATAAGTATATGTAAAATGATATGTGGTATTTTTAAATCTATTTTGCGGTCAAGAATCCCAAGGAGAAATGTTTCTGTTTTTTTCTTTGTCCTGTTATTTCTTCTATCCAAGTCTGAGTCTTGTTCCATAATTTCTCAATTTTGGGACAGGGCCACCACATGTGGAAGTAGTTCAATGAGTCTTTAATGTGGTTTATAAAGCAATCACAATTAGGAAAAAAAATAGTAGCAAAGACCCAATAGGAATTTTAACAAATCTCTCTTCTGATATTTGACTGATTGTGATGTGTAAATTCCTATAACAGAAATTGAACTGCGATCAAGTTCACACATTGTACTTATTATTCATATTCTGATTTGGCTTCATGTGTAGTATGAACTCAGCTACTATAGTTTATAAACCTTTATGAGTTATGATTTATGACTTTGAATATTGTGCAATTTCAGCTCTCAGTTCAAAAGCCACAGTGGTAGTGTCAAAAAAAGAACCCATGGAAAAATCTTCAGATCAAAAGATTGCTAATTTTTATCCTTAAAAATTATGAGTGTATTTCTTTATCAAGAGGCTTGGTATTTAACCAATAACTCTTCTTGGTTTTCCAAGTGTCCCATTTCTGCCATTTCACTTACTAACACTAATGCCGTTCTCTTAAAATAGCTTGGCTACTGGCTTAAAATTAGCTGATTTGACCAGTTTAATTTTGCCAAATTGCAGTAGAATCTTGATAGTGCAAAAGGTTCTAGCCATTGGAAACTGGAGGTAGTAAGAACCAAGAGAGATGGTAGGATATACGCTCCTATTCTTTTTTTAGAAAAGAATTTATTGGTATTTCTTGGAGCAGGGAAAAAGGTAAAGGGATAGGGAAAGGTTTTAACTCCACTGAGTTATACAACTTGTTTTTCAAGATAGAAAGGCATAATACAGAGTATGTTTATAACTTTAAAGCTTATTTTACAATACATTTTCATAATTTAATTGACTAACAGTAGGATATTTCCGGTTCCAGTGTTTTCCAAATATTTACTAAAATAGTTTCTTAAGTCTCCAGTAATCTAATTACTACTTTCATATTCTATTGAGCACACTACTAATACATCTTATTTATCTTGTGATCTTATTCTCCTGGGCGACAGCCCCCCCTCCAGATCCAGGCTGTAGGGCGTCCTCCCTCCCCCTTTCCTTTGGTCTTGCCCCCTCTCTCCTCCCCCCAGTCCCCAGCTCTTCAGTTTCTAGGAAGTTTTTATGTTCATTGTAAAAAGCTTCTGCTTCTTCGCAATTATTTAATCTGTGCATTTTTCCTCCCAGAATACTAACAAACTCTCTGGCATCAACCATCTAAAAATAATTTGTATTGCAAACAATTTCTTGTTCAAAAATTGGTATTTTCTCCTATACACAATATCCTGGGATCCTACTCTTGATCCCAGATCTTCCAGCTATTCCATTGGCAATAACTACATTGGCTGGGAATTCTGGAAGGCACTGCAGCCCCATTGCAACCTAGAGAACAACAGTTGTTCCAGTATTTCCATAAATGTTGGCATTGGGAGTAGTTCAACATTTCCTTAACCATTTCCTTTAATTAAGCTACTGATTGGGTGTGTGCTAAACCAAACTGTGGTTTAATTCTGGCTTAATAAGTTAGGAGACCTCAGATACTTGATTTATAAGATTTAATACATGTTAATAATATATTTAATACATCACAGACTTATGTAATGTCATAGCTCAGTTTAAAATATATTCCTAACTTTTATTACATCATGCATGCAGATGATATCTCTGCTAGTCAATATAAGATGTTTACTAACAATACAGAAGTGTGGAAGTGGTGCTTCCACAAAGCGTGGGCCTGGGTGGAACGCCCTTTTAAAAGTTACCTACCTTCTAATTCAGCTTGACTCATGGTTGGGTTATGCAGTTGCCTTCATCATGATTCAGAAATGGTTGTCCACAGTTTGTTCTGCATATAACAGCATTGGAAGGGACCTTGAAGGTCTTCTAGTCCAGGGGTCTCCAACCTTGGCAACTTTAAGTCCGGTGGACTTCAACTCC
>JANHFP010000282.1:7303-18590 GCA_032468135.1 Calamaria suluensis | reverse complement strand
TCTTCTCTTCTCTTCTCTTCTCTTCTCTTCTCTTCTCTTCTCTTCTCTTCTCTTCCCTTCCCTTCCCTTCCCTTCCCCTCCCCTCCCCTAGGGATGCTGAGAGTCCTTGGGTTTTATACTCTCTCTGGCTTTGAACTTCCTGGGGCACAGGAAGAGTATCTGATTGGTTGCTGGCAGAGGTCATGGCTAGCTTTGTAGGTTGTCTGTGTGCTAAGTTTGGTTGAATCTTTTTGGATGATGCAATGAAGGGCAATTAAATAACTCTGCCTGAAGGAAGTAGATATTTGTTATGTAGAATGGACTGGCTCAGGCCTTAATGACCCATTAATGAAGGTGGGGAAAATATTTTAGGGGGAATATTCTGCTCTTTTAATATTTCCTAAAATATTTCATTTTTCTAGAAGAGGGGTGGGTTTTAACTTCCTGAAAAGGCTACCTAGAAAAAGCCTGGTGTTTGCCTGAAGTTTCACTTGAACATTTTTACAGAATCTGATAAAGGTAATATTTAAAGCCATTCTCAGTCACCATCTTTATGACACTTGATAAATGACATTTACTGATTCAGTCCTTTTGTGGTCAAACCAAGCCTTTATTATATTTCTGTATCCTCTTAGTCCATTTGGGCAGAGCTGTGTAAATAAATCACTCCTTTGCTTTTATTTTAGATAAAGAAATACTTTCCACATAAATAGTTTTTCTAAAATTTTTTAAAAATACACATGATGCCCATCACAAAGCATGAAGTCTAAAATTGAGAAATTGTTTATTTTACAGAAGATCCACTTGTGTGGATGCAATATTTCCCATCTTCATGTACACCCATCACTAAACTGTTATTTCCCAAAGATGAGCTTTTCAGTTTAAGATGAGTATAACTTAGAAGCTACATTATAAGGTAATATGACATCTGGGTTTCAAAGTATCAAATCGGTGTTTGAACTCCTCATTTTTCTCTCCCATTCATTGCCCAATTTCACAAATCATGAATCAGCTTTAGGCAAGATGTTGACAACAAAGCAAACCTGGTTCTAAAAAGAAACCACGTATTTGCTATCCATTTCATAGAAGACAAACTGGGCCTAGTTTTAAAAAAACAAACAAGCAACCCCCCACAAATTTTGCAGATGACATAGGCACAGATACTACCATTGGTTTTAGCCAAAAGGCTGAGAAAGCACCCTATGCACAAGTTCAAACCTTTTATTATGCATGCCACATTGTAGGGTGGTGTTTTTTTTACAAGATGCTATATATTTTTTAGTTCTGTGTCAGTGATCTGCAATAAAATTTCACTGCCTGAAAATAGGCAGAGGCTACACCAATGGAAAAAATTCACTGGAATTAATCAAAGCCAGGGGAAATGCATATAAACACAGTGAATCCAGCTTAATATGAATGCAAAGCAGAAACAAAATATCCTATCTTTTCCTACCTTTCTATCCCATCCATAGTCTTGTTTTCTAATGTTTTAGTCCCCTCCATAATCCTGCTTTTAAGATTTATTTTATCCTTATTTTTATAAATAAAGCAGACATCCTCCTCCTTCTCTTTTCCAACAATAACAACCCTGTGAGGTAAGTTGGGCTGGGAGAGAATTGGCCTAATTTCACACTTTTGTATGTAGGAGAATACATTTTAAAACAAAGCCCTGGGCTCCAGACAATCACCTATTTTATTTTACAAATTTAATCGAGAAGCAAGCTAGAACTAAGGAGAAATTTCTTGACAGTCAGAACAATTAATCAACGACTTGCCTCCAGGAGTTTTGGATGCTCCAACACTTGAGGTATTTCAGAAGAGACTGGACAACCATTTGTATGAAATGGTGTAGGGTTTCCTGCCTGTGCAGGGGGTTGGACTAGAGGATCTCCAAGGTCCCTTACGACACTGTTACTCCGTTAACTCAGTTCCCATAGGAATCTGATAGAAACTATAATGATGTCGGGTACATCAGAACGTCATTGAAGAAAGATCACACATTATTTTGCTTTGTTAGTACCGTGATATCATAAGGTCCATGATGTCACTTTGCTTACCTTTTCTCATGAATGTCCACACCCAATGTACTCCCAAAAATTAGATGTAACTATAAAAGCTGGCCCCTGGCCCACACAGCACAGTCTCCTATCCTAAGACAAACAGGAAGAAAGGATTATGCCAAGAGATTTATTTATTTAGGGTATGGCAAGCGCCCAGAGATGTCTGTTGTCAGAACACTGCAAACTCCCAAAACTATATTTTTCTTCCCTGGCTGGCATTATTACAGAAATTATAATAATTCCAGAGATTGTAGTTTGTAGAAAGATGATTCAGGCCTCAGGTGTATATGCGAAGGTTGTTTGAAGGCTGAAAATATTTTCTGAGGTAAATGTGCCAAAACGTGTACGCAAATGCACCAGCTTCTGAATTTTCAACGTTCTTGTCTTCCTGCATACAGCACAAAGGCTTTCTTACCCTGCCTACTAAGGAGCAACTTTCATTACTCTGAAGAATAGAAGCGGTAGATTCTATTTCGGCAAACAAATGCACCCAGCACAATCTTCCTTTCGGATTTCCTGCTGCAGTATTGTGTTTCTGTAGTTGTTAATTGAGTCTTACATTAATCAAGCAGCAGTAATGACTTTACCCTTCTTCCGTCGTCTAGTCTTTCTCCCCACCCCGGCCTTGCCCAGAAGCATTTTCAGTTAGAGATTCAAAGTATAATCTACCTGGGATTTTTCCTATTATCCTGTTCTTTAGCTCTCCGGGAAGAATTAGAAGGCGAGAATGAGATGGAAAAATACAACTTGGCCTTTTTTTCTTCTTCTTCGCGTGGAAAAGAAACACATAAAAATTAAAATAAGGGTGTGAAATAAAGGCCAGAGGTAAAATAACTAAATGGTTGTAGCATTGCTCTCCCCCCCCCCCGCTGTTGGATCCTGCCAGCTGCAACTGCTATTGGTACCTGCTGCTGCCCGTTTTGAGATGAAAACAATGATGGCAGACACGTGCAGATGCACAAAAGAACCTATTTGGGCTGGCATGTCAGCTCATCTTTATCAAATGTTGCACAGGTATATTTGGTTGCCATGCTTCATTACCCCAGAATGGCGTGCCTGAAATGTTTGCCTCTTCTATAAACCCAATAGCTTTCCCACTGAGTCACATTTGACAGAGCAATAGCCGTGTACTCACTTGCCGGCATCCGTTTGGAAAGCCTTACCCATTATACATACTTTGTGGCTTGTATGTGTTCTCTCTCTCTCTCTCTCTCTCTCTCTCACTCACACACACACACACACACACACACACACACACACACACACACACACACACACACACACAGAGTTTAAACCTTCAAAACCTTATCACTTGTTATGGTAGCTTTGCCTCTGAATTCACAATGCTGGTAATACTGAGGACTGTGTGTTTGAGTTCTTTTCCCTACCATTCTGGTTCCTAGAACCAGCCAGAATCTTCTCTTATGAGAGTGGTCTTCCTCTTAAAGTGCACAGTGTTTCGGAGGCAGAATTTGCTGAGCTGACATATTTCCTCGTTCAAAAAAAAAAGTGCTGCTGAGGAAGGATAGCAAGAGCACTTAGACTTATATACTGCTTCACAGTGCTTTACAGTCCTTCCCAAACAGTTTACAGTCGGAGAACCGATATGAGTCCCTTTATTATTACTAACTGTGCCCCCAACGTCCCTTTCAACTCCCCATCCTGGAGAGAGAGAGCTCTTCCACCCACCTGTAATAGTCTTTGGCTGACAATACTTCAGTCCCAAACATTGTAAGCAGAAAAACGTCCAACTAAAAATCCAACAAGGTAAGACAATGTAATTAATCTGGCAGGGGAAGCAAAAGAGGGAATTCCAGAAGAGAAAGGCGCTTGGCAGGAAATCAACCCAATTGGGAGGATGCCAGGAAATCAGAGAAACACCAGATGAATTCAATGTTTGTTCCTGACAATGTAATTAATCTGGCAGGGGAAGCAAAAGAGGGAATTCCAGAAGTGAAGTAGCACGGCAGTAAATCAAACCAGTCGGGAGGATGCCAGGAACTCAGCTAAACACCAGATGAACCCAGTGTTTGTTCCCAACAACAGCCCCTCCCATTTGCCTCTCCTTTTAAACACCACCAGCAGCTGATCAGGTCCTCTTCCTCCCTCATAAACCACACAGTCCACATTGCTCTCTTCTCTGTTCCTCCCTGTGCTGCCTAGGATGAGGAGTTGGTGGGCCTTGGTCTTCATTTGTACCTCGTCTCCCTTGTTCTACCTCTCCCCTGCTCTGCCCAGCCTGACTTTGCCCTTCCCCAGTTTCTTCCACAGCCAAAGGATCCACTCTCTCACTCTCTGTCAGCTGTTCCTCTTCCCCTTCAGATTCAGACTCCGACAGGGGCATGACAAACTGTTTTGCTTGACAATGGAAATTTTGGGCTCAGTTGTAGTGAGCACTACCTTGTCCTTTCAACAACAACAACAACAACAAAAAGATGTGTGTGCTGACTGTTAATGCTTGTAAATATCAATTTAGAGGCTATTTGAATGTCTGGAAGGCCCATCCATGTCAGCAGGGCATTATTGGTGGGAACACTACAGGGTTGTGTTCTTTGCTATATACAAAGGAAAACGACAACCTCGGAAAGTTTCCCTGCTGCTCCTTAGCATTTGTCACCAGTGGCAATTGCCTAATACAGACATAGAATGAGTTGGAGTGACAGTAGATATCAATAAAATTACAGTACGTAATTCAAAATGTGGCCAAATGGAAATAAACCCAAACCCAAATTAAAGACAATGCTCAATGACTAGGTTGATTCATCACATTAAATTATAATAGGCTTGGCTTAATTTGGTGTGAACCCAACGATTGTATTTGTAAACCATGGCAGAGAATAGATGCAGCCATAATCAGCCACTGGCATATTCAAATAATTATAGATGTTGCTTGAAATAAGAACCCTGGTTTAATGCAAGGTATGAAGCCAAACAGAGTAATCCTATCAATGACTGGCTCGGACGTCAGTCTCACTGCGTTTAATTTGTCTTTGGGTTTAGCAGATGTAAAACTGTGGAATAAATCTGCAGAAAGGACAGAGCATAGCTGGCACCGATGTTGCCATATATGTCAAAGAACACTCGGAACGCAGTAAATTAGAAAGCTTGCAAGAAATAACTTCAGACGTTGAATCAATACCAAGCCAGGAAGACTAATTCACTGTATCATTGGCCCCTCACAACCAAAGAACTGGTAGTGATTTGGATAGATAAGGGGGGAGGGGGGAAATCAGGCAGTTTTTAAAAAAAGATTACTTGATGGGTGGTTTCAATTATTCTCTCACAGATTGGGCAAAAATAAATTGAAAAGAGGGCGAAGGAACAAATTTTCGCTTTGAGGGGAGTTTGTTGTGGAGCTAAAGAAAGCTTTTTATTTGGCCAGGGTCAAGCCATATTTAACCACAATTTCTTGGCAAAGCCTAATTGGCTGACTCCATGCAATACACAAGCTATAAGCCAGTGGTAAAATGCAACATTTTTTACTACTGATTCTGTGGGTGGCATGTTGTGGCTTGGTGGACATGGCAGGTGAAGGATACTGAAAAATCCCCATTCCCTCACCACTCTGGGGCCAGCCAGAGCTGGTATTTGCCGGTTCTCTGAACTGCTCAAAATTTCTGCTACTGGTTCTCCAGAACCTGTCAGAACCTGCTGAATTTCACCTCTGCTATAAGCCATGCTTTAGAAACTATTAGTGAATGTATTTCAGGCTTAAATAGAGGAAACCATATGATAGTGTGAGTTCTAGTTGCTGAGCTTGGCTTCCACAGACCACTCCGACACCGACAGCCAGTAACCAAGTTTATTCAGCGGGTTTATCCATACACACTCTCCAACAGCTCTTATTCAAAGTTCGCGCTGCTTCCCAGCAGCTCTGCTGGGCTTTTATACTGTTGGCTCTCACATCCTCCAATCCGCGTCGCGATCTTGGGTGCACGCCCTCTCCGACGCGCCACCATCACCACACCCAAAGTGAATCATCCTTCCCCCCCCTCCCGTTCCGCAGTCATCCGAGCTCCACTTCCCGTCCGCTTCCTGCTCTGCCGACGCCTTCGTCGATGTTGTGCGACCAGTCACAACATACTGCCCCCCCGTCACCAGGAATTGTCCTATATAGAAAACAGACAGCAGTTAACGACCATATGGTACATATCTATCCCATATACCCCCCCCCGGGTTGGGATGGAAATGCCTTGTGGAACTGTTTTATTAATCGCTTAGCATTCATATTAGATGCTGCTACCCATGAGGTCTCATCGGCTGGGAATCCTTTCCAATGCACTAGGTATTGCAACTGAGACCTAACCCACCTAGATTTTAGTACTGCATCTATCTCAAAATGATCTCCCAGTATAGGCCCAGGGTTTGTCGACACTGGTGTAGTAGATGGAATCGCTTTCTTTAACAAGTTGACATGGAAAACGGGGTGAAGCCGTTTCCATCGTCTGGATAACTGTAATTGTACTACTACGGGGTTTAGGATTTTGACTATGGGAAAGGGTCCGATGTATTTAGGACTAAGCTTCTTGCAGGGATAATGGAGTTGTAAATATTTGGTTGACAAATATACGTTATCACCTAATTTCAATTCTGGCCCCGGAATCCGGCCACGATT
Organism: Calamaria suluensis; assembly: GCA_032468135.1. Lineage (NCBI taxonomy): Eukaryota > Metazoa > Chordata > Lepidosauria > Squamata > Calamariidae > Calamaria > Calamaria suluensis. Next base: position 11,936 of record JANHFP010000282.1, on the reverse strand, counting down.
CTCGTATTGTTGACAGGTTTCAAATGCGTGTGCTAGATTTTTCTTTATGTTATTCCAAGTATCCCCCCGTAAATCAATCCATTTCCCGGGATCCATGTTGCTGTCACGTTGGTTTTCCGGTAGATCAGGAAAAGGCACCATCTCTTTTCCATAAATAATGTGAAACGGGGATTTTCCAGTACTACGATGCACCGCGTTATTGTACGCGGCCTCAGCTAACGGTAACAGGGATGACCAATTGTCCTGTCGATGTGATACATAAATTCTCAAATAGGTCTCGACCATGGCATTAGCTTTCTCAGCAACCCCATTGGTACAGGGATGATAGGCTGTACTCAGGCCTTGTGATGACCCTACGGCCTTTAGAAACCCACGCCAAAACCGAGCCGTAAATTGGACTCCTCTATCAGATATTATACGTCTCGGTATCCCATGTAACCTATAGATGTGGTTTACAAACATCGTTACCAGTTTTTTCGCAGACGGAAGCCCCTTACATGCGATAAAATGGCCCTGGCGTGAAAACAAATCCACTATTGTCCATATGACCGTATATCCCCTGCTATTGGGGAGGTCCACGATGAAGTCCATCGAAATCTCCTCCCAGGGGTAGGAGGGACTAGCCACCTTTTGTAATAGACCCCACCTTTTTCCGAACCGGGGCTTCATTCGTAGACACCGGTCACATTGCGAAACATGATGTTTTATGTCTCCGTGCATCCCTGGCCACCATACCTGCCGTTGTAGTAAAAGAAGGGTCTTCTTGGTTCCGAAGTGGGCCCCCAAATAACTACTATGACCGCGGGATACCAGATCTTGGCGCATTACTGCCGGGATGTAAATCCGGTCTTGTACCCAAGCTACCCCTTTCTTCCAACACACTAGATTCGCATGAGATAGCAACCAAGGATCCTTGGCACTCTCCACCCGTAGTTGGTCTAGGAGGGGTTGGCTATCACCCTTCAGAGCCACAGCCTGAGCAATCAGTGGTTGATACGGAACGTCCCGTTTGCTGTTATATTGAGGCTTACGTGATAAGGCGTCAGCTAGAAAGTTGCTGCCCCCTGGCACATATCGAAGCACAAAGCGGAACCTGCTGAAATAATGTGCCCAACGTACCTGCTTGGGGGAAAGCCTACGTACTGTCTGTAAAGCTAACAGGTTTCGATGGTCAGTCCATATCTCAAAGGGCTTACTGGCCCCTTCCAACAAATGCCGCCAGGTTTCTAAGGCCCATTTGATGGCATACGCCTCCTTCTCCCAGACGGCCCAATTGCGTTCCGCTGAGGAGAACTTTCGGGATGTGTATGCGCAAGGATGAATTATTCCTTCTTCACTTCTCTGCAAGAGCACAGCGCCAACAGCCACATCACTTGCATCTACCTGAACTATAAACGGCCGATGCACATGGGGATGTATGAGGATGGGTTCGGCAGCAAACTGGGCTTTAAGCATCTCAAAAGCCTCTTGGCATTGGAGTGTCCACCGTAACGGGTGAGATGGACGAAGTGCTTTACCACCTGTTTTCAATAACTCCGTTAGTGGCAGAGCAATGTGAGCAAATAACGGAATAAATTGCCGGTAGAAGTTGGCGAATCCGATAAAGCTCTGCAGTTGCTTACGGGTTGTAGGGGCCTTCCAATTGGTAACGGCCTCTACCTTAGACGGGTCCATCGCCAATCCTGTACTGGAAACTCGATAGCCAAGATAGTCGATCCGTGTCTTGTGGAACTCGCACTTGGATATTTTGACATAAAGACGAGCTGCCAACAGCGCTTCCAATACTTTATGGACCAGAGCCACATGTTCGTCAAGAGTCCGAGTGTATATCAGGATATCGTCCAGATACACTAATACGCCCTGGTACAGAAAATCGTGTAGCACGTGATTGATGTACCTCATGAAAACCGCGGGAGCACCTTGGAGACCGAAGGGCATTACCCGGTAAGCATAACTTCCTAATGGGCAAGCGAAGGTGGTCTTCCACTCATCCTCAGAACGTACCCTGATCCTGTGATACGCCTCGCGCAAGTCCAGCTTTGTAAAGACTCTACCGGTTGCCAAACTGGTTAGGAGGTCCTTGAACAAGGGTAGTGGATAGGCGTCGCCAAGACTAACGGCATTAAGACCCCGAAAGTCAACACATAGCCTGAGTCCTCCGTCCTTCTTTCCACGGAACATGATAGGAGCAGCAGTACAGGACTTGCTAGGTCTGATGAATCCTCTCCTCAAGTTGGTATCAATATACAGACGCAATTCTGCCAACTCCTGTTGTGTCATAGCGTACATCCGTGGTTTGGGCAATCTAGCCCCAGCTTTAAATTCGATACCACAGTCTAAAGACCGATGCGGCGGTAGCTCGTCTGCTCTCTTATCGCTAAACACGTCCAAGATATCATGGTACTCAGGTGGTACTAAACGACCCAGAGTTTCGACTTCAGAGGTCACCCCTTTACATATATCCCCGGAGCCCTTGGGAGACTTCTGTAATATGGGAAAACTGATGCGCCTATCCGTCTCATCCCACCATATAACAGGCTTTCTATGGTCAAGCCACGCCAACCCTAAAATAGCCGGCTCTACGAGCTTGTCCACCACGATAAAGTGAATCGGCTCTTGGTACTCCCCAATCCGTAGCCAAACGGGCTCAGTCATGTATCGAGTAACCCCACCCCCCATAATCGTCCCGTCCATCTGTTCAAAGCGAACAGGACGACGGAGAGGAATTACCCGGATCTGTAGATCGTCCACCACCTTCCGACTAATCAAACACCGGGTACACCCGGTGTCGATTAATGCCGTCTGATTCACCCAATCCCCTGTTCGTTGGTTACGTAAAGTGATAGGAATAAGGAAAGGGGTTACCTCATCCACGATGAGCGGATCGTCTATATCGTCCTCTTCCTCGGTGTGACCCGGATCTGCGTGCGGCGCCCGCAAGGCGGTTTGCGTTGTTCTGCCTTCCTGCCAACGTTCACGTTGTGGCTTCCCTATGTTCCCCGTCTTCCCTGCCGGGGTCTTTAATGACGGAGTGGCCGGTGGTAACGGGCAATCCACCGCACGGTGTCCGGGCTGATCACAACGGAAGCATCTGAATACTGGACGCCGACCAAGACCACGTTCCTCGCCCGAACGACCGGGCCCCGCCATGGATTGGGGTCTTGGGACTGCAGATCGGGGTAGCAACCCCCTGCCTCCCGCCCCACGTCCAGCCACCTGCCGTTCACGTTTCAACCCCAAGTCTAGTTGGACCGCCGCCTTGAACCATTCATTCAATAGAGGCGGTAAACCACGATAGAGACAAGCCCGTCGGACAGGGGGGTCCAAACCCTGTTTGAATTGTTTCACCAGCATTTTTTCTGGCCAAGCATCCATACGTGACATTACGCGTTTAAACTCAGCCACGTATTCTTTTCCGGAACGACCCCCCTGTACTACCTCCATGAGCTCGTCCTCTGCCACCTCGCCCAAAGAGTCGTCCTGGAACCGTTGCCTCAACGCCTCCAGGAACAAAGTCACATCTGCCAAAAGCGGGGAACGCCGACGATGCAGTACAGCCACCCATTCGGCAGCCTCCCCCGTCATGACTGACGTAACAGCCGCTATTTTAGACCACTGTGTTGGATACAAGGTACCATATAACTCCAAGTGACCTATGGCCTGACCAAGAAACACCGACAGTCGTTCCGGGTTGCCATTATAATGCGCTTGTAACGGGGGCGGGCCCCAGATGGGCTGGGGTGCCAAACCAGCAGTCCATACAGGAGGGGGTGCCGACCCGGGGCCGCCTGCCGCCAATCCTGCAGGTCCCGAACCGGGGACCCCCGTGGGGGTGGTAAACGAAAAGGGGGAGAAAAGGGCGCTGACATTCGGACCGGGTACAGGAGCCCCTGTGCCGGACGGTCCAGGTGGGGGTGAGTCAACTGCTGCAAAAGTCACCTCCCCCTTCATTGGTCCAAATTCACTCTGTAATCCTTCCCACGTCGCTCGTCTGTCCATAAACACCCCGGGGGGAGGGGGACCCCACATACCTCCAGCAGCTGCGGGTCCTTGCCAAAACCCCACGGGGGGAGCGAAAGCAGGTGACAAAGGAGCGGCCAAGCCAGGAGGAGCCAAAGCCTGGCCGTGCCACCACGAACCGGACAACCGGGGAGCCATCTGCGGGGTAGGAACGGCAGCTGGGGTAGGAGCCACTCTCGAAGCTGGAGCTGCCGGAACCGGCCGAGGAGCAGACGCCGCTGGCGCCGGCTCGGATTGCACCCCTCCAGCCCTCCGGTGGCCGTGCACCGACTTCTTCTTATACTTCTTCCCGGCTTGCGGCGGGTCAGCCAGCCCCTGGGACCGAGTTACGGGCCGGTCGCTGTGGACCCGACCCCCTCCTGACGCCGAGCGCCGAGCCGGAGCCGTCGCGCTGTCATCCGACGAGCTGAAATCGGCGGCGGCGTCCCGGCGTGCCTTTCCTTTTGAAGCCTCTCTTGACCCTGACATCGTCCAAGCCTCCGTTCGTATGCCGGAACCGAAAAGAAGGGAGAGCGCGAACTTTATGCTGAGCTTGACTTCCACAGACCACTCCGACACCGACAGCCAGTAACCAAGTTTATTCAGCGGGTTTATCCATACACACTCTCCAACA
>JANHFP010000278.1:35507-46230 GCA_032468135.1 Calamaria suluensis | reverse complement strand
GCTGCCCTTCCCCCAGCCTCCCCAAAGCCTTCTATGGGCACCCGGAGCCTTTGTGGGGGGGGGGGTGTTGCTTTAATTGGGTGGCTAGACGGAGGCGGTGGCTCAATGGGTAAAATAGCTGAGCTGGCAGTTCAGTGGTTCGAATCCCTAGTTCCACGTAATGGGGTGAGCTCCCGTTATACTTGTCCCATCTTCTGCCAACCTAACAGTTTCGAAAGCAGGTAAAAAATACAAGTAGAAAAAACAGGGACCACATTTGGTGGGAAGGTAACAGCATTCTGTGCACCTTTGGCGTTGAGTCATGCTGGCCACTTGACCATGGAGACGTCTTCGGACAGCGCTGGCTCTTCAACTTGGAAATGGAGATGAGCACCGCCCCCTAGAGTCAGGAACGACTAGCACATACGTGCGAGGGGAACCTTTACACGAAAGTTAGGCGGCTGTCTGTGTCTTTGATATAGAATAACAGAGTTGGAAGGGACCTTGGAGGTCTTCTAGTCCAACTCCCTGCCCAGGCACCTCTTCAGATAAATGGTTATCCAACATCTTCTTAAAAACTTCCAGTGTTGGAGCAATTCTGGAGGCAAGTGGTTCCACTGGTTAATTGTTCTCACTGACAGGAAATTCCTCCTTAGTTCTAGGCTGCTTCTCTCCTTGATGCCTGAGCAAGGGGCTGGACTAGAAGATCTCCATGGTCCCGTCCAACTCTGGCATTCTGCCTTTAAGGTGATTCCTGATCGTACTGTGATTTCACGCCACCAGGAAGCTTTTCCTGTGGCATCAGCACCTGGCATCGCAGTCCGAGGACGGGCACCGTGCCAACCATCCCAAGGAAAGCAGCCTTTGCTCAGTCCACCACTTTTTCTCCTGAGCTGATAACAGCAACCAGAGTCAATTTGTTTTTACGAGCCACAATTACTGCTGTAAACAGCACCGGTTGGGTTCATTGGCCAAGCGAGGGGAGGGGGAGAGGCCAACTCAGGCCCAGTGCCAGCCAGGGCTCCAAGCGCTGCCAACTGGCCCCAGAGCTGGAAGGCCCGGCCAGTAAATCACGTTTCTGGGGAGTTTCCACACCTTGCCGAAATGAGGAATTATTTAATGTAGATTGTTAAAGCCATCGTCAAAACCAGGACTGTGGATGCCAAGGTGGGACTTGGGTCTTTTATGTTTCCAAATATAATAGAATAACAGAGTTGGAAGGGACCTTGGAGGCCACCTAGTCCAACCCCGTGCCCAGGCAGGAAAACCTACACCTCTTCAGACAAATGGTTGTCCAACATCTTCTTAAAAACTTCCAGTCTTGGAGCATTCACGACTTCTGGAGGCAAGTTGTTCCACTGGTTAATTCTTCTCACTCTCATGGGGTTGTTCATGGAGCTGCTTCCTGCTCTCATTATGGTGGTGTTCAAGGGAGGCTCCATGCAGCACATTGTCCAGTCTAGGGTAAAGGCGAGGGCATGGCTAACCCGGCCATCATCCCTCTGCCCCAGTTAAGGCCGCAATTGGCACACGGGCCCTTCCGTTTCATACCTGGGCAACAGGCTCCAGGGCAACCAGGAGGGTATTGAACCTGTGACGCTGCTTCCTGAAGAGGCAACATCCACCGTGGGTGGGTCAGCAGCCACCCCGCTTTGCCCTGGTTCAGCCTCAGTGCCCAGTCCAGGTCTCGCAGCCTCCCGGTTGTCAGGAAGGGTCCTCGCAGCCTAGGGCAGGGGGGCTCCAACCTTGAGCAATACATGATTTGTGGACTTCAACACCCAGAAATCATAAAGCTGCCAAAGTTGGGGATCCCTGCCCTAGGGGGCTGCTGTATGCCAGGTAACCCTCAACTTACAATCATTCAGTTAGTGACCATTCAAAGGTACAACAGCACTGAAAAACATGACTTGCGACTGGTCCTCACCCTTACAACGCTTCCAGCACCCCCGGCTGATCAGAATTGGGGGGCTTGGAAACTTTTCAGGAGTTTATGAGGGTTGCAGCATCCTGGCCTCAGGTGACCGGCATTCGAGACCTTCCCAGCTTGCCGGCTTCCGACAAGCAAAGTCAATGGGAGAAGCTGGGTTCACTTAATGGCCATCTCACATAACAACTGCAGTCAATCACTTAACAAGGGTGGCAAGAAATAAAATTGCCTTACTATGAAAATTCTGAGCCCACTTGTGGTCATAAGTAAAGGACCACCTCATCAAAACCCAATGGGGAAGCCAGATTCACTTAACAACCTTGCAACTAACTTTGACAATGGCAGTGATTCACTTAACAACCACAGGGAGAAAGGTCATAAAATGGGGCAAAGCTCACAGCTTAACTACTGTCCTGTTGGCCAGCAGAAATGTTGTGGTTGTATGTTGAGGACTATCTATAGCAGAGGTCTCCAACCTTGGCAACTTTAAGACTTGTGGACTTCAACTCCCAGAATCCCGCAGCCAGCTTTGCCACAGTGCCAGTCCGCCCCTTGGCGGGAGGCCCAGCCACCAGGACACCGGGAGCTCCCGGCCAGCAGGGAGGCCCCCTTGGACTGGGAGACGCTTGGAGAAATGTGGGCGCTTCCTTGGTAGAGTCTGGGAGCAGAAGGGACGGTCTGAGCACACACGCCTTGCACACACCTTGCACGCACTCTAGTGTCTGCTTGGGGCAGTGCCAGCACCTTTGGCAAACCGGCTGCCTTCTGGCAATCCAGCCCAGCCAACCAGAGCCCCCTCCCTCGAGTGGAGAGCACAGAGAGAGATGCCCCTCCCTCCACATCCTCTGAGCAAAGGGGCAAGAAGGCCACAAACAAGGGGATGGATGCTTTCCAGCTATTCTCCAAAGCCCCTCAAAGGGCAGGACAAGAAGCAGCAGATGGAAACTAATCAGGGAGAGAAGCAACAGAGAAATAAGGAGAGACCTCCTAACAGTCAGCCCAATTAACCAGTGGAACAGCTGGCCTCAGGAAGTTCTGGGGGCTTTCAAGAGGAGACTGGACAGCCATTTGTATAGGGTCTGATGCTTGAGGAGGGGGCTGGAGTACTAGATAGAAGACCACCAAGGTCCCTTCCAATGCTGTCATTATGTATTCTGCTGCCAAAGCAGCCTTTTCATCCTGAACTCTTGAGATCCAGGAGGTGGGAAACCACAGAATCCTCATCAAATGTGCAGACTTGATTGTCTCAATTTTCACCCTCTTAACCATGGGATTCTTTTTTAAAAAAGAAAAATATTTTTTATTAAATATAATACATTTAAAAAGTTCACACAGACATTGCAGAAACAGAAAGACATATACGTACATTGAACATTATATAAACTAAAAACTTACCTTTTCCGCTTAGCTGGTCTGGGATAAATAAAATGGGGTTTTTAAGGGGTATTTTATATAAAATTTTGATAAGTTTAAATTTTAAATGTATTCTTAAAAAATTCTATAGCCAAAAATTGACTAATTTAATTTATATTTTAAATGTACATATTGTATTTTAAATTTAAATCTTATTGGCTGTGCACCGCCCCGAGTCCGTTGGGAGAGGGGCGGTATATAAATGTGATTAATAAATAAATAAATAAATAAATAAAATTAAGCTAACAATGGCCGTGATTCACTTAACAACCGCAGTGAGAAATGTCGTAAAAGGGGACAAAAGTCACTGAGCAACTGTCTTCCTTAGCAACAGGGATTTTGGGCTCAGTTGTGGTCGCAAGGCGAGGTTTACTTGTACTGTGTCAGAAATCTTTTGAGAATAACTGTAGGCTAGGATGGGTGGATGGACAGAGAGACAAATAGATATAAAGGAATTTTATTTTGAAACGGCTATGGGGATTGTTATGGAAATACACTTCAAAAAAAGCTCAGGAGACAGTTAATACTTTGCAGATGGACTTGCATGTGTAATAGAGTAAAAACCAGAAAAATGTACTGTATTGATAGCGATCTAGCAATTGCATTTTTAGGATTAGCTGAAATACAATATTTCTGCTAAGGGAGTAACACTTGGTTTGCACAGATTCGTGTCCAGTTCCCCTTTGGCAATTCAGTTCTCTTTTCTTGAGTTTAAGGCAAGCCAACACCAACTAGCTTTTTCAACCCCAACTATGATTCAAGTTCGCACTGCAAATTATCCAGACACCCACCGAGATTACCACTTCTAGTTAGTACAGCAAAAAAATATTTCCTTGCAATAACGGCGAATATTTGTAGCTCGGGTGTAGGATGAGGGTAAAAGTTCCTTCTCTGAGCTGGTGAATGGCCCGTCAGTGTAGTAATTGAAAGGTATTACAGCAATTAATCTGTTTACCATTGTGCACGTTAAGACCTCTGCACACTTGGGCAGCTCAATCTCCGGCAGGTTGGAAAAGTTGGCATCTCCCACAGGATCGTCCACAAAGCTTACGGTCACTCTGAAAGGTACACCTTCCAAGTAGCTCATTGCGTCCCCGATTACGTTAGTCTAATAAAAAGAAAACAAACTTAAGGTAATGGTTTCCCTTGCTAGTCGTTCCCGACTCTAGGGGGCGGTGCTCATCTCCGTTTCAAAGCCGAAGAGCCAGCGCTGCCTGAAGATGTCTCTGTGGTCACGTGGCCGGCATGACTCAATGCCAAAGGTGCACGGAACGCTGTTACCTTCCCACTTTCTACTTGCATTTTTACGTGCTTTCGAAACTGCTAGGTTGTACTTAGGGACTTTTTAAGACCCCGTTTAATTGCTACCGATTATTTCGAAGGGCTTAGTGCCAGATGTCTAATGCAGAGATTAAATCAGTTACTGCTAACGTGGGAGCCAGGGGGGGAGGCAGGCAGCCAGCTTCAATGTGCTGCACGTATATTTTTGTCTAACACAAAAGACTTATTAAGCCAAGCGTCATGGGAAGGTGAAGGACTGAACAAACTAACTGATGAATCACGTTCTTATTTTGCCCTGTCTTAAGAGTCAGCTAAGGGAGGACAGCCACCATCAATCTACTTGCTTTGGCCAGGAGTTTAGCTATAAATTTCAATACAGATGTGAAATTAAAAATATACCTATTTTACGAGAATGGTATCAGGGTCTGCTTCCCATCAGAAATATGGGACTGATTCCCATATTCAAATCCTTGATTTGGTTTGGTTTGCGTAAAAGTTGGAAAAGGAAGTTGTGTACAAGCTCCGTCCCATCTGCAGTTTATCTGTATCTGTCAACAAGCCAAGATTAGACATTCCCAAATTCTAGGCTCCTGGCATGGCAGACTATTTCAGAGTAGAGGCTAACTGGCTCACTTCTGCAACACATGGAGAAATTAAGATGAGAAAACCTAATTCAGATGCACAGAGTGCACAAGATTTGTCTTGAGTTAATCGACTGCCATTTTAAGGAACCTTTAGGCATTAAAATCTGTTAAGATAATTAATGACTTCAGATGGAAGTTATAGAAGATTCAAGGCAATGAAACAAAATTGATCACAATAGGAATATTAGGCATGTTAATATTTATCTCTGGTTGCAATTTGATGCCAACTTTAAGTGTTATCTCAGCTACAATTATATTTTCATTTAAAAAAAACATTTTTTTTTAAAAAAATAAGGAACATACAAGCAAAAGAGCAAAAAAAATATACAAAGTAATCTATTAAATGGAGAAAGGAATTACCAAGAGTGTGAACTTAGTGCTCAGTGCATGAACTATTGATTTAAAAAAGTATATTAACTTACTTTGTTAACGATTGGAATCCCAGCGAAAAAAACATTCTTTGAAGAAATGTTAAGATTTATATCTGTCTGTAGTACACAAGAAACCCACCTATGAACCTCTATTTTTTCAGCTTAAAACTCAACTTTCCACGTTACACAACTTTTATTTCTTAAGTAAAGGGAAACTCACCTTAGCAAGGAATTGGAAAGGCACTTGCCAGTGGGAAACGGAGACGTCTTGCTGGCAGTCACCTCCGCTGTTGCAGAGGGAGCCTAATGATTAGAGCGGCTTGAATAAGCGTTTGTCGTCAGGTTTTCCAATGGGGCAAGCAGCCTAATCAGCTCTGGAATCCATACGTATATAGGTCACTGTGCCCAGTGAAAACATATAATCAGGACTGTCTCAGCAGAAAATGTCTGGAAGCGAGAAGATGCTTTTTTTTGGTGTGTGTGTGGTGTTTCCTGTATTTTCAATATTAAGAAAAATGTGCAATAATTTTATTCCCTACAGCGGCCACTGCTGCATCTTGTGGCTTTTTTGCTTAAGGAGGTTCTGTGCCACGAAGGAAGCAAAATAAATGCCAGATACAAGTGCTGAAATGCTAATAATTTATTAAGCACAAACAGAAGGCAAAATACCTTTATTAAACAGGGCTATAAGTCACTCTGACAATTTACAGGTTCCCACTACAGCATCCTCAAGACTTTGTCGCAAACTTTGCAAGACAAGAAAGCAGGCTTTGCAGATGATTTGACAATTATCATCCAACAAATGTTTAACAAGTCTATTTATTGCACACATGTACCAGACAAAAGCTATAGTTTGTATTAGCAATTTGGATACAACTTGCTCTTTTATGTAACAGCCCTGCCTGGGGTTTCAATTTTTCTTAGGTCTGAGAAAAGATCATTTAGCAGGGTTTGTGGGCATAGTTAAACAAATAAAATATGTTAAAATAATAACTTTTTCTTAAAGAAATGCAGGATAAAGAATGAGATTAGAGAACATTCAGTTCTCTAAACTAAACTAAACAAACTGGTGTTAAATACTTAGAACTTTGTTTCAGAAGTAAACAGATCTGAAGGAGCAAATAAATTTAAAATAACCAAGTATCAAAATGGTATTTGCTAAGCAGTGGAGAAATGTAGCAAGGTTTGGTATGAATACATTTATTTTGGTCAACAATAGTAATTGCTAGTCCCCCCCCCAATTTATGAATCACAGAATTTATGCAGAATGAATATTGTTCTTAAGAACTTTTTATAATAAATCTGTACAAGCACATACAGAGTTCCTGAGCAGCTAGTAATTCACAGATAACAAAATCTCGATCTGCTTCCTCTTTACATTCTTTCACTTCAAGGAATGAATTCTGTTTCTGCAGAGTGTCATTTATTTAAACTGAAAATGTGCCCTTCAGCTAGAGTTGTAAGCTAGGCTGGCAAGGGGTCATTTATTAAAACACAGAAAGGGGAGCAGGAGAGCACACGAGTCCAAGATTCCTTTCTTGAATGCCAAACCATGCTTTGATGTTACAATGAAAATATGAAGAGGTAAACCCCCTTTAGCTTATAACCCTATTCTATTATCCTACTTTAAGGGAAAAACAAAACAAAACAAAAGCTTCCGTAAGTATGTGAATCACGTGTGTGTGTAAATGAAAGGCACTTTTTATGGCAACATGGAAAAAGCTAGTTAATTCACTCCATACAGCTCCAATTTAGCACCATAATTTTTAAAAGCAGTAATTCAAAACTTCAAAAGAAACGACTATCAGCCACATCTGTCAATTCATTTAACTCCTGCCATATAAGGCCAAGATAACCAGAGGTGTTTTTGGAAAAAAAAGCTTAAATTTAAACATCTGCATACTGTTCCAAAGAAATGGAAACATTTTTGATGTTGCCTCAGGCAATAACTTCTGACTTCCCACAGTTTACTTTGCATTAAGAACACATAGAATAAGGGTTAGTTGATGCATTAATTGCATGGTCTCTGAACTATATGAATTCCATAGATAAGCTGAGATTTATATCTGGCCTCTATTAACCAATGTAACCCTGCAGCTGCATGGCAGGCTAATTTTTCTATCGCTGGGATTACACTTTTGATTTTGTAGGATTTACATCCCATAAACTCAGATAAATTTCCGAGGAAAGTTGTTTTAAAGTATGGATCTATCCCACAAACTCTAATACATACCCAGACACGTCTTTCATGATCAAAATCCTTTGATACTGGAGTATAACCAGATGTTAGCACTAAAATAAGTATCAGTGCTATATTTTTAACAGCACCTTTAAGGACAATGCTTGTCTTTTCAATCAGTATTTTCTGGCATCCTTCAGCCACCTATAACTTATTTTAAATTCAAATAACTCTTCTAATGTGAGTTGTCAAATAACACATCGTTATGGCAGCCTTCCCAAACTGGCAAACCATGCCACGCCTTGTCTTCAATGGTGCTTCAAAGTCATCACCTGACAGCAGTGGCCCAGGTGTCACTGGAGGGTAGACTTGGAAGGACCCATCCTGGTGGAATGAAATCTCCTTCAGGGTGTCCTGCAGGCACCAAGTATTGATCCCATTCATGCCTTTAAGGGAAAAAGTTAGACAACACACTGAGCACTGTGTCTATTCCTTGCCTGAATTATTTCACTCAAAGCATGTATTCAGACAACTGCAGCTGAATAGGAAGTTTACAAATAGGTGCAAAATATAGAAACATGGTCACAGGCAATTTGAATGAACTGTGGCTACTCAAGAGACCAAAAAAGCTGTTCTATTTATGTTCCACCTTTCTTTCAAGAGCACACAATGGTATAGATCAGGGGTCTCTAACCTTGGCAACTTTAAGATTTGTGGACTTCACAAACTAGATGGGAAGGAAAACACATAAAAAATTGTCTTTTCCTTCCATTCAAGTTCCTGAGTCTAGTTAAAACCTCAACAGGCATTATTAAACAGGACTATAAATCATTCTTGTACTATTTCTCGTTACAGCATCCCCCAACAGACAACTTTGTTGCAAAGCTTTACAGGACAATAAAACATGCTTTACACAACAACTGGCAGTTATACAACCTGAGTTGTGCAGACTCAACAGTTGCAACTGAACATTAACATTCATAACAAATGGATTAAAAAGGAATTCATATGGCAACCTGAATTCAAGACAACTGAGAATTCCCAGGTTTTTATACAAAATAATGTACACCAGCACCTCAATTTGTTTTATTCACTAACAAATGACCCTTACCTTATCTGGAGGAGAGCTGGCAAAGAATATTCAGCTTGCAAATAGTACTGTGTGAATGGCTCCAAGATGTGGGTAAATGGAAATTCTTCTAAAAATATAAATGAGTAAGAAAATTTTTACTCACAGAAATACAAACCTCCATTAATTATAAGAATAGATCTCCTAGGTTGTTTTTTTTAAGACGAAACTTTGTTTTAAATCCAATAAGTCAGTTCTTGTGTTGACATAGAATAACTATATAAACAAACATTTTGGGGAATAGTTACTTTTTTTTTTTACTTTGTTTGCAACTGAAATAAAAACATTTTAATAAACACTATTCCCTCCCCAAAGTCGCTACATAAATGAAGCAGAACATTCCTGGATTTCAAGGGTAAATCACCTCCTCCCAAACAATGAGCATCAGCATTCTGAACATTACCTGGATCCCCAAAAAGTTTGGAGTCCATGTCACGCTTCTGCTGCAGGAGTTTTTCCCTTTCCTTCTTCAGCTTCTTCTCCATTTCTCGTTTCCTTTCTTCTTCCTGCTCTCCTTCCAGCATGACTCGGAGAGCTCGTTCTTCAGCATCGTAGAGTTCTGTGCGTTTTTTAATCGATGCTTTTAAATTCTGAATTTCACTTTCAAAGGCTTCATCTGCAGCTGGCGGCGGACAAACACCTGCACCGAACACACACACAAGTATTTATTGGTATCTTCTTTTTTTGTTTCACAAGAATCCCACAGCTGTCTTGGTCAGTGGTTCTCCAGCTTCCCAAGCTAAAATCCCATCAAATGTTCGGTCAAAGAACCAAGGCCTCATTAGGAAAGCAAAAAAAACAAAAACAAAAAACCACCCAACCCAATTCTTTCTGAAAAGGACATTTATATAGTTTGCAATAGCTCTGGTGGCACAGTGGTTAGAATGCCATATTGCAGGCTAAGTCTCCCGACTGCCAGCAGTTCAATCCTGATCAGATTGTTGTGGGCAGTGTTACAGACACTGTAAACTGCTTAAAGAGAGCTGTAAAGCACTGTGAAGCGGTATATAAGTCTAAGCGCTATTGCCGGCCCTTCTTCTCATTTACAGTGGGTTTTATTTCAGTAACATAGTTTCCCATCTAGATTTCTGGGTTTGATTTAAATCAATGCCTTGGGGGGAAAAATGAATATGATCTCTGGGATTTTTTCATCACCTCTTCCCAGTTCCTCAATTATTTGCAGCAGAATAACTGAACAGGCTATCCTCGAATTACAACTACTTGTTTAACATTGGTTTGGAGTTACAACGGCAAAGAAAAAAATAGTTTATAACCCATCCTCAAAAGTTGCAACTGTAATCCCAGTTGGTGATGTGCTTACAATTTGAGCACTAAGTGAGGTTTTTAATGGTTGCAGTACCCTGCAGTCGCATGAATGCAATGTGGAACCTACCCGACAAGCAAAATCAATGTGGGAAACCAGATTCATTTAACAACTGCAGTAAAATAACAAAATTAGGTCTGGTCACATGATGACTGGCTAACTATACTGATTAGCAAGCAAAATTCCTGTCCCAATTGGGGTTGTAAGTCAATGACAGAGTTTAGGCAGCATAACTAGTATTATGAGATAAACCCAGGAGCAAAAACACAGCACACTGAGCCTTTAGATATATAACAGTGGTTTTATCTACAGCTAAATATTTACAGATTTATATGTAGTTAAGTTAGCGGGTAAGGCAGCTGAGTTTGTCGATCGGAAGGTTGGCATTTCAGCGGTTCAAATCCCTAGTGCTGCGTAATGGGGTGAGCTCCTGTTACTTGTTCCAGCTTCTGCCAACCTAGCAGTTTTGAAAGCAC
>JANHFP010000277.1:9572-20661 GCA_032468135.1 Calamaria suluensis | reverse complement strand
CCAGGGTCATAATAAGCACTCCGCCCCCCCCCCGCCCCAATGAACAGCCTGAGCGATCGTAGCGGGGGCCGCCAGAAAACTGGAGAAAATATTGGCAATATTCATTTGAAAAGATGATCCCCACTTCGGAAAGCCCGGAAGGAACAAACTGGAAGAAAGTCCTCTCCTGCCCGCCCGCTCACTCTCTCTCTTGCGTGCGTGCACACGCACGTTTCGTCTGCTGCCGAACTCGCCATAAAGGGAACTTCACTCGCGTTTGGCGAGCGGAAATTTTAAGCCCTGCTCTAATGTCAACACTAATTTAACTCTATTTCAAAAAAATGACATTTCCACATGAATATGACATTTTTCTGATTACTGAAGGATTATTGTCATTACATGTTGAAAAATAACAGAATGAAATATCTTTAATGCAGGGGTCTCCAACACCTGAGCCAAAGTCCATTAACGGGCCATGGACTATTTGGAACCAGGCTGCACAAGCAGTAGGCTGGTGCATGTGCACTTAACACAACTCACAAGAGCAATGGGCCGGTGTACATGAGTCGAGCTGTGTGTGCATGTGTGAGTGCCTCACCACTCACACAAGTTGACCTATGAGTGTGCACATGCGTGCTGACCCCCACTTACATGGCCCAGTTCCCGTCCCCCACAAGCTAGGCCACCAAGCCCCAAAGGTTGGGAACCGGAGCTTTAATGCTCATGTCAAAACTAAGAGAACACATTTTAAAAAACCAAATAGATAACTTAAGTAAGTTTATAACATTTAAATTATTGTCAATACAAGAGCTATAAATGATTTTTAACAGAAAGTTTGATGCACTACAAAGAATTAAGAGCCATGGTTGCACAATGGTTAGAGTGCAGTACTGCAGGCTACTTCTGCTGCCTGCCAACTGCCTGCAATTTGGCAGTTCAAATCTCACCAGGTTCAAGGTTAACTCAGCCTTCCATCCTTCCGAGGTGGGTAAAATGAGGACCCAAACTGTTGGGGACAATATGCCGACTCTGTAAACCGCTTAGAGAGGGATGTAAAAGCACTGTGAAGTGGTATATAAGTCTAAGTGCTATTGCTATTATATTTATATTTTAATCTCTATTGATACTTTAAAAAACAAAGCAACGCAATTCCAGGAAGTCAATAATGATATTTATGAAAATATGAAGAATTTTTTGGCATATACATTTGGCTTTTTTAATTTTAAAAATTTTTGAGCCAATTATATGAATTTAAATCTGCAATTAATGTTGAACAGCTTCAATGTTTAGTGTGGTCAAATGTAGAATCAATAAATAAAGTTACAAGTTATAATGTGCCTTTTGATGTCTTAATTCTTTTTGATAGGTGTAAAGATGATTATAGCCAAGAAAAAAAAGTAACTGATTTTCAGCTGCAAATATAAAACAAACTAAACACTGAGAACAATAGATTCAACAAAACTAATAAATCAGATTGGGCTATAGATGGGAGAATTTTAAGCTATTAGGAGACAAGTGAAAATTATTTAGAGACCATTGGAATTAGACAGCTACAATTAATTTGAATAAATATTTCTGAAATCATTACAAAGGTAAGACAAGATTCTTATACCAGGAATTCATACTAATAATTATATATGTCCACTCAAATTTACTGAGATTTACTTTGTAAGGAACTGCTGCCAATTTCTATATCACTGTAAATTCATTCTAGACTTTCTTCTTCATTTCTTTATATTTTGTGGCATTCAGCTTTTTCATATATATTAATTTAGAAATTGACAGCAATTGGTTGTCTGCATTTTTAGAGTATGAATAAAACTGACGTATGAATACATAGATAGAGTACACTTACTTTTCTTTCGCTGTGGCTCATAAGGGATCTGCTCCCATGATTTTCTGCAAGTAAAGATGGTAGCATATCATGGTATGCACGTAGACCTCCAGAAGTGAGTGCTAGGACTTGTTTGCCAAAGGAAAGCCTCAGCCAAAGGAGGTACTAAAAGCCTTTGAAAAACTTCTTTAAAGATAATATTTCAATAATATTGTCATTCACAGAGAGGAAAGTACTGGTAAGAAATAAGCAAATTATTCTTCTGAAGACACCTGGTTTATACCCTAATAATCAGCACTCCCTTTTCTAATAGCCTCTATCAGAGCAACAACTAAAAACAGAATTCAAACATGCTCTCAGTTTCTCAGTCAGAGCAAATACTCCAATGAGTAAACAAGGAGTCTACCAAGAACAGTTATCCACTATTACTTGATGTGGTATAATTTCTAGGTCACCTTGCATAGTAATATCGAATGGTCTCTAAATTTCAGAGTTTTTAGACCTATATATTACATTTCCAAAGAATACATGCATGCAATACAAACTAAACTAAGAATATGACCACTTATTTTTAGGAAATGTTTTAAAAGATTTGATAAATAATTATTGGTTGCACAAATATAGTGAGGATGGGTGGAGGATGCAATATTCAAATGTGACAGTCAAACTATATTACTACATTCAAAAACAGCCATATAAATGCCCTCCCTGATGATAATGGGAGGAAAAAACACAGAATGGTTCTAATTCGCCAGGTATCCACCTGTTTCCAACTACCCATTTCTAAATGACAAGACGACATAGGATGCCTATTTGCAAAATTAAACATCTCATCATCCTTTTGTCAAATGCCTTGAGATCCAGAGGGTAACCTCTTCCCGGAGCAGCCGAATTCGGAGCAGGGCTAACTGGAAATCGTGCCCACACTGACCTCCGAAAAGTCAGGCAGTTTGCTGGCAAAACGCCGCCATCAGCCTCTCGGACGCGCAGGAAAATGCCTCGAGCGCCTGTTTTTGGAGAACCCTTCATTATCTTTGGCCCTCGCCTTGCACTTGGCCCTCGGGACCCCCCGCACCTTGTAAGATGATCGCGTGGCCTCCGGGGCTCATGCGGCTGAGTGCCTCCTCTCCACCCACCTTCGCATTAACCGCCTAGCCATCTCCTCCCTCAGCCCCTCCTGCCGACTCTCACCCGCGGCGCACGGCCCGCTGTTCTCGTTCCAATTCCAGTAAATAAGCCGCCAGCTTGGCGTCACTCCAGCCACTGCGCTGCCTCAGGTCCACCCACGAGCCGTGAGACTCGCCCAGGTAGACTCGGCGCTCGTCGTATTTCTTGCGGGATTCGAGGCGTCGTCGTACCCGGTCAGACTCGGTAAGGCGCGGCCTACCCCGGGCTTTCCGCCCACCACGAACCTTCCGCCCACCCGGCGCAGTCTCGGCATCCACATCCCCAGCAGCGACCTCTTCTTCCTCGGGCTCCCTACCATCCTCCTCACCTGGGGCTGGGCCGCGCTCCGAATCACTCATTCCTCTTTCGTAACCAGGGGACCCGCCTCTGGCGAAGCCTTGTCGTTCGTTGGGCGCGCGCTAGTGACGTCATGGGGCGCCCGGTCGCTCGCTCGTAATCCCCTTCCTCTCCCTGGAGGGAGTTTCTCGCGCTCGTTCCCTGCGAGTCCAACGGGGGAAAGGGGATTTTGAGCCAGGTCGCAGGTAGTCGAGTCTGGATGCTGGAGTGTGTATTTTGGCAGGCGGGAGCACCCCCGTTAGAAAAAAGAAAAGTGCAACAGATTTATCTTCAAAAGACCTAACTTCCAGAGCTCACTCATTGCAAAAAAGATACCAAGAGTTGTCAGTCTTATTTTACGAAGTTAAAATAAGGTAAAGCTATACTTCAAACTAGGGCATGTAACACTTTTGCCAGACCTATACTAGAATACTTTTCACCTGCCTGGAACCCTAGCATTGTTTCAGACATGAATCCATTGGAGAGGGTCCAGAGATATTTTACTAGAAGGGTGTTCAAATCTTCTGGTATAAAATTCCCTATACCACCAGACTTGTGTTAAGTTGTGGGTGAGCACGACAGGAACACAGGTGTAGCATAAGAGACTTTTATTTGAAACTCTGAACACTGCAAAGAGCAGCTGCTGCAAATCTCTTTTATAGCAAGGCTTCCCGCCGTTTTCCACCAATCATTGCAACAAGTTAGCCCGCCAAAATGTATCAGAGATAATTATTTCCTAATGGTTATTTCAGTATGTAACACTTGAAATTTTCTGACCTATGCCTAGTTCATAAGATTATTTACCCAAATGAGTAAATGAGTACTTTAATTTCAACCACAATATCACAAGGGCTATCAATAGATGCAAACTAAATGTAAGTAGCTGTAATCTTGATTGAAGGAAGTATGACTTCTGCAATAATGTAGTAAATGTCTGGAACACTGTACCTGATCCTGTTTTTAGTGTCACTAATCCCCATACTTTTACCTTAAACTGTCTATTATGGACATTTCATGTTTTTAAGAGGTCCATAAGGGGGTGTGCATAAGTGCACCAGCGTGCCTACCGTCCCTGTCCTACTGTCCCCATTAATATGTAATAATTCCATGTGTTTATAGCTGTGTTTTGCCTACTTATATCCTTTAATTGTGCCAATTTTGTGCCAATGTCTATGTCTTTTTTAAAAAATAATTTTTATTGAATTTTCAAAAATTAAAAAACATACAATTGTATGTACACATTTAATCCTAACAATTTAATCTATTTTGTAATCATATTGGTAAATACATATGACACACTGACGATATGTACACAAACAACACAAAAAACTAATGTAGACGAACAAACAAAAAACAACTAGTGTGCTGGCTTACATTGAATTCTTATAGCAGATGCAATATCATTTTGATCTTTTCTAATTTTACATTTAATTATTAGTATTTATTTTCTTAATCCCCTTTTTCGAATTTAACCAATTGTAGAATCTCTCCCATACACGATGGTATTCCGTGTCCAATTTTCCTTTCAATTTCTTCGTCAATCTGTCTGTTTCTGATTATTTTTTAATAATTTCCGTTTTTTATTTATTATTTGTTTATTTGTTTGTTACTTAGTTAGTTATATTTCTATACCGCCCCTCTCCATTGGACTCGGGGCGGTTTACAGTCAAGTTTAAAACAGTTCCGTGCAAAAATGTTACAATTTAAAATTTAAAAAAGAATATACTATATGGCTATTTAAACAATTAAAATATAACTATCATTTAAAACCCCAAAATTGCAGACTAAGATCCTCCCAGGCTGGCCTGGCAGAAGAGATAGGTCTTTAATTCCCGACGGAATGTTGTAAGGTCGGGAAGTCTACGCAATGCTGGAGGAAGTTCATTCCAGAGGGCTGGAGCCCCCACAGAGAAGGCTCCCCTCCTCGGGGTCGCCAAACGGCACATAGTGGTCGTTGAGACCCTTATCAAGCCCTCTCTATGGGACCGTACCGGTCGCTGGGAGACATTTGGCAGAAGGAGGTCTTGCATATACCCTGGTCCAATGCCATGGGTCACTCTAAAGATCATCACCAGGATCTTAAAGCGAACCCGGAAGACCACCAGGAGCCAATGCAGCTCGTGCAGGAGGGGGGCCACCCGAGAAAACCTCGGGGCTCCCATGACCACCCGCGCGGCGGCATTCTGCACCAACTGGAGTCTCCGGGTACTCCCCACAGAGAGTACCATGTAGAGAGCGTTACAGTATTCCAAGCAAGAAGTGACCAGCGCATGCGTGACTGTGTGTAAGGCATCCCTATCAAGAAAGGGGCGCAACTGGCGTATCCGGTAAACCTGATACAAAGCCCCCCTGGTGATGGCCGTAATATGATCTTCCAAAGACAGCCATACATCCAGGAGGATGCCTAAGTTACGAACCCTTTCCGCGGGGGTCAGAATTTCTCCCCCGATAGCCAGAGATGGAACTAACTGACTATATTGGGATGCCGGGAACCATTGGCACTCAGTCTTGGATGGGTTGAGCCTAAGCCTGTTCCCCTTCATCCAGACCAAGCATGCACAAGAATGCCCATGCATGCACAAGAATGCCCACACTAATGCACCTATTCGCTAGAACTGGTAGTTAATTTTCTAAGCAGTTCGGAGAACCGGTTGTTAGAATAAATCCTTCTTTTTTCACTTTACAGGACTAATCCTGTAAAAAAGGCATTCTGGTATTGTTTCTACCCAAATCTTTATTGCCCTTATAAAAACTGCCTTTCTGTTAACCCTTACTACATTATTGGCAAAACGCCTGGACTTACTGTTCCTTGACCTTCTTTGGAGTTTTTCTTTTCTTTGCTGGTACTTTATTGGGCCTTGACTTTCTTAAAGGGGAAGGGTTGTTTTAAGCTTTTTACGCTGCTGTTGGAAGAAAATACTTCCCTGTTGGGGTTCTTCAAGGTAGGAGGCAACTATCAGTACTTTGAAGAAATTCTTGAATAACGAAGTAGAGCTTCCAGAAAAAAATCTTTTAATGACAAGGAACCAAGATGAGAGACATTCAGCAAGGCTTCTTGACCAGCTAGAAAGAATAGCATTCAAATGTAAAGAGTTTATATACTCTTTCTGAGTTTTGGTCTAAAACTGGTTTTTGGTGACATTTAATCCTGTGCTTGGTAATATTTAATTCTGTGCTTATTGATGGGATGATTTTTCCTATTCACCTTTGTTTGATAGGAAAATGTTAATCTCTGTTCCTGAAAAGAAGCAGCTTCAGAAATCTGGCTAGTTTCTGTGTCTATTTGTTCTGGTAATTGGTTTAACAAGCAACAGCTACTGTGTTTGCTCCTTTGCTTCATTCTAATGTTAAACAGTTTCTTTGCAGTTATGCTTATCTCAAGTGTTTACACTTGAGCTTGCCTGGGGTGTGAGCTCTGGCAAAGAGACTTTTTATGGATCTCATCTGCTAAGGAATTCCAGCAGGCAGTTTCAGGGAGAAGAGTCTTTTTGCTATGGAATACTCTGCCACCAGAACTTATCACACCCGTTTACCCTCTGGATAGGATATTAAAACTTGGGTTTACTGATGGAAGTGTCTGATAGCAGAAGAAGATTTCATCCCCATCCCTTCCACCTCTTAGTTCTGGTTTCAGTATAATTTTAACATACTGAGTTTGTCTCTCAAAATGTTAAGCTATTTGAATCCCTAGTGCCATGTAATGGGGTGAGCTCCCGTTATTTGTCCCAGCTTCTGTCAACAAAGCAGTTCAAAAGCACATAAAAAATGGAAGTAGAAAAATAGGGACCATCTTTGGTGGAGAGGTAACAGCGTTCCGTGTGCCTTTGGCACTTAGTCATGCTGGCCACATGACCACAGGGACATCTTCAGACAGCGCTGGCTCTTTGGCTTTGAAATGGAGATGAGCACCGCCCCCTAGAGTCAGGAATGACTAGCACGTGTTTGTGAGGGAAACCTTTACCTTTTATAATGTAATCATTTTTCAGTATAGTTTTAAAACCTCAATCTGTAATTTTAATGTTTAAATATTTTAATTACTTTTCTATTTGTTTTATATCTTGTAAGTTGTTCAGAGTCACCTTCTAGGAGAGATGGGCAGCATAAAAATTTAATTAATAAATAAACAAATGAATAATCTTTTAACAATTATTACTCCAGAGATAACAATCAATAAGTTCTATTGTTGTAGTGCTTAGAATTGCAGTTAGTATGTTCACGTATCATGCTAAATCAGCTTTTATAAATTTGGATATCATCTATATGTCTGGGCATCTAGAGAGTTCTCATGTTAAGTATAAATTGTAGAAATTCAGATCTCTATATCACAATTGGAGTAAGTTGTAATTTGATTTAACTTTTTCTTTGATATAATTGTGGTTTGTGACTTAAAATATTATCTGAACCTACATAGATATGTTATTTTCCATAAAAAAATAACAAAACCAGCATGCAAATTTTCAACCCTCTGAAATCTGGCTAAACTAATGAGAACAAAAAATTACCATCATTTTCTATCACTTCTTGCTATGGAATAGACATGTTTTATAATTTAATGCTGTTCATATGTATTTTGTGTGATATATGTTTTGTTTTCAGCCAGCTTATTAACTGTAAATGTGTGTACAGTGCATATAAGGAAGCCCCAAACCAATATCTCAAATAGCATATATTTGTTCTTGCTATATTATTTACGAAAGTGTTGAATAAGTCCATTGCTTTTGTCTCTTTTTTGGCTCAACTCAGTAATGGTTTCTGCAGGCATCTTGCAAAATGCATATTTAATAGGGATTTGTATGAAAACAGAAAACATGTTTTGTTTCAAGTTTAGAACAAATAGTCCCCCTCCAACTATTGAGTTCAAATTCTTCAAAATGGGTTTGTTCCCAACTGAATGAAAGTTGACATGGCTCCAGTATCCTAACCATATAAACTAATGGGAACTTGGAGCTGACATAACTATCGTTGTTTCTTCATTTGTTACCAATGATCATATTTTATAGTATGATAGTGGAAACCAAAATAGTAAATCAAAGAAATATGTTAGGGAAAAATCCCTCCTGAAAAATATCAATGATTCTGGAAAAGACAAATTGCTTTGAGTTTTGGCCCTCAGATTCTAATTAGGGAGACATTAATAGCTGTTTAAGAAGAAACATGCAAAATGTTTGGACTCATGAATCTTCAGATGACATGAAATAAACGTGATTCTGTCATTTTAGATATACCATTGAATTTATAAATGACATTTAAGTTTCCATAGACTACAGAAACTGATTAATTTATTATGAAAGTGGTTGCTGTCCTGATTCCAAAAAAGACAGAAAGGACCGAGAGTAGTTTGGGAGGGGGGAAATTGGCCTACAGTATAAGTAAATTAGCAAGATTTTCATTTCCACAAATTTTTTTCATGTGGTCCAATTTGTATATTTTCTCAGAAATTCTAATTAATCTTGAGGAACCCTTAGCTTATCTTGACTGATCCTTGGCTTGGATTGGTCGGACTGTGTAACTTCTGAAAGAGGTGCTTTAGTATATATGAAGCCAAGAGAACCAGTCATAACTTTTCCAGAATGTTTTCTTGACTCTCTCTGCATGTCTATCCTTGCACAGACAGTTTGCTTCATCAGAAAAATAAAATAAAATAAAGCAGCTGTGCATATGCACATATGCAGGGAAAGATGGGAGCATCTGTTAAAAGCGGCTATGAAAATCTGGAAAAATAGGTAATTGCTTTAACAATTCAAAACAAAATGTTTCATAAGTTATCCTCTCTGCTCACAAGCATCACTTTGAACTTATTGGTACAGTATATTGGTTTGAACATGGATAGGGGAATCACCTGAGAATTCTAAAGTTGTTTTCAAAAATCTCTCAGAAGAATGCAATGGCAAACCATTTCTGCAATAGCCAAGCAGTCTGTTTATTACTAAGAGTTGAACTCCAGTTGAACTATTTTTACGTTTAAATATTATTTCTACAAATCAACCCATTCTAATGTATTCTTTGAACAGGAATGGGAAAGGAAATGTCACTCGGACGCCAAGAAGCCTTTGAAATTTTCAAGCGAGATTATATAGAGAGCATAACTATTGAAGACAATAAACAACTCCTTAAACAAAGGTAAGATTTACACTCAACCATAAAACTCAAAGATTTTGTAGGCAAAACTAGATACCTCTGGCTGGGAGAGAGAAATTAATGATAATATGTATATGGTTTAAGCAACTAAGTATACTAACTGCACAAACTGTACCAAAAGGCAAGAAGTGTATACACCTAAGAGACATTGTTTAGGGTAGCGATTATTGTAAACTACATCTCTGTGGAAAACACTCCATAAATTGGTGAATTAAGTGACAAGGGTCTTTAGTTCCATTCAGTTCTAGAGTTCAGTTCTTGCAAGTTCATCTGATAAGCAGAGACACCAGAACACCAAATATCTATAATAAAAAGAATCCTGGAAAATATCTTCATATAATTCCTTTTGAATGCATAAAACATGTGTAGAAAAAATGTAGAAACACTTTTTATCGCTTAGTGGCTTTTTTATAGTAAAAGTAGATACACATGTTATGTCTCAATTTACAAATAACAACATAAATATGGATATGTGTGAAGAATTTATTTGCCAATTGACTAATGTAATTTTGGAAAATATGAATAAAAGAAAAAATATGCTATATAATTTTTAAAAATGAAAATATGCTACTCACAAATCTATCTATGATTATTAATTTCTTTATAACCTAAATCATCCCATATAACATTCAGCTGCAATCAGTTATATAGCAAAACTGGGAATATACTGTATAAATATTTAAATATGTGTATGGAAAATCTGATGTAGCAGAAATTCTTAGGGAATTTCTATGACATGGTAATAGAATAGGGTTTTGAGCATGTTCTGCTGTTAGTGAAGGAAGACTGAATTCAAGTCATTCATCTTGAAGCTCTGCAAAATCTTTTAGGCTTTTGGAGAAAGGAACAATAAATGTAGAATTCCACTTAAAGAATAATAAAGCAATTATTATGAACTTGTTTTTCTCCAGTTTTCCAACTTTCCTGTATAAATAAAAATATTTTAATAGTAGTACAATAGTTAAAATGCTTCAGAGAGCTTAACCTAAAATTCAGTTGATAGCCGTTTAATCACACTCCAGCAAGATTGCCTGACAAATTTTTCATATGGGCTAGGCCTACCAAATATGGCAGAACTTCAGAATTCACCGAATGCAAGGAGAAATATTAGAATTCTGGAGATAAACTGAAGCATTTAAAAAAAATGTCTTTCATAGTCCTCTCAAACTTTAGATTCCTTTAGCTGTCTTCTCCCATCTGTTTTTGATTTTTCTCTTTCTGGTTATGCCTTCCATTGCTGTATTTATTTTGCTACCATCTTCCAATCTTTCTTCTTAAGAATTATCACACAAATGATCAGTCATTATCTTTAGCTGAAGTGATAATTGCTGTGAAATTGTGCTTTTAGTTAAATTTTAAATAGAAATGCTTCAGCTTTCTGTCTTATTTGTTCTTCCAATATTATTACTTATTATCAATTTATTATTAATATATTATTATTTCTATTAACCCTATACCATTTCAGATATGGTTGTATAATCTCTTATTAAAAATCTCCAGTGCTGGACCACACACAACTTCTGGAGGCAAGTTGTTCCACTGTTTAATTTTTCTGTCAGGAAATTTCTCCTTAGTTTTAAATTGGTTCTCCCCTTGATTAATTTTCATCAATTGTTTTTTGTAGATATCCTACAA
>JANHFP010000260.1:243367-254450 GCA_032468135.1 Calamaria suluensis | reverse complement strand
ATAAATAAATAAATAAATAAATAAATAAATAAATAAATAAATAAATAAATAAATAAATAAATAAATAAATAAATGTCCCCCCCCCAAGGTTTCCCTCCAGCGTCATTGTGGTCCCTCAGGATGCACTATTCCCTATCCCTGATTGCAAACTGAAGATCTGTCTGAGGAGATAATTCTTGCCTACAGTAGTCATACATATATGAGAGAGAGGTCTAGACAGATCTGTTTTGAAGGGTTGCCATCAAGAAGGCCTCTTCTACAACCACTCCATATGGATGTTAGATATTTGAAGGACATACATGGGAGCCCCTCCCCAATTAATGAAGTTCTTACTGTAGAAGAAATAGCTTTAGTAAAAGAAAAATTCAGGAAAGAAGTGAGACTGTCTCCCCAGGGATTACTGTATGATGTGGTGTTCTGAACTTCTCTGCCACTTAAATGCAGAATCATTACAGTTAAATGGCCTTATATTTTTAATTGATTAAGAGAGTTTCCTATATGTTGTTGAAAATTATCCTATAGTTTTCTCTTTTAGCCAGGGTTAGGTGTGGAAGAGAGACTTTGAGCTCTGCTTTTTACCAGTTTTACCAGCTTTTTACTATTTCTGGGCCATCTGCGGGCTTGAGTCCTAATTCTCTGTTCAGATTGTTGTAGATTAGAGTTTATCAGAAGGTATCTTAATGCACTGAAATATAATTTGCAACACTTCTTCTTCTTCTTCTTGTTGTTGTTGTTGTTGTTGTTGTTGTTGTTGTTGTTGTTGTTGTAATGTATTATAAAACTTGCTTGGACAGAAATCCTAACAGGACATGATAACTACTCCATACCACTTCATACAGAGGCCAGCAACTTTAAGAATCATGACCACATTGATAGCTTGATGGCTTGGAACTCTGGATGGGGTTGGGATACCTTTGAGGAAGGAATGGAAAGTAATATGCTTAGCAATACTGTTTTAATTTCTCTTAAATCAAGGTAGGGATTGAAAGAACTGAAGCAAGGGGATGGCAGTTTTGCCATCAACATAATGTAGAAGAGACAAAACATCCTGAAATTAGATCTCAGGAACTGTAATTAAATTAATATTTAGGCTAGCTATTGGAGGCTTGCAGATTCCTAATAGCTGTTCTACATCAGTCATCTGATTAGGAAATTCACAACTATTTTTGGAAAGAAAAGGCAGAACAGAAAGATTCTTTCCTGACTGAGAGACTTTGTCCTATTATGCAGGTAGGTGGATGAATGTTTTTGAGGTCAGCTACTGGTGTTCCAGTGCTATAATATGACACATGTTGTAACCATATTGACTTATCTATGTACGTATTTATTGGATTTATATCATGCCTTGTGTTGTCTTTAAAGGTTGAGAAAGACCTAGATAAATGCTGATTTATCTACTGCTGATCCTTGATATAGGGTGAAGTGGCCAAAGGGCATTGTATTCATGCGATGAATTAAATTAATAAGAAAAAAGGGTTCTAAAAGGAAGGAAACATAGTATTTTCCTAAAATGCAACTACTATATGAAGGTTTTCTTAGAAGCCTATTTTCTAGCTAGAAAATAGCTAGAACATCCTTGCTAGAAGGATGTTCCCGTAACTGCAATGGTTATTTTAGTGTAGAAAACGTGAAATCAAGTGGTTGGACATTTCTCCAAAGTAAACTTGATTCAGCTAGAGTGCTCTATATTCATAGATTGCTTCCAATCTGGTTGTTCATTCTGAATTTTCACAGTATTTCCATCTAAATGATGAATTTAAATTTACCTCACGTACACTTGTGAATGATGCTTTTGAAAATACCATCATGTTGTAAGTGTTGCCTTTGAACTTCACAGAGATGGAGTTTTTTGGGCTCATTAGTCTTTACAGCATTTGTGAATCTCTAATCTGACATACCTTACATGTAGAATTGGGAACATGAAGGTTGCCTTCGGATAGGTAGCTTCTAGTGCTACCAATCAAAAGACATTGTTCTGTGTTCAGTCTTTGCTTCCTCAACTAGGTTTTTTATTTGTAGCATAGAAAGTAATAAGATGGGGGGAAAGAACTGAAGAAAAAACCCACTGGAAGGTCAGATGTGACCTTTGATCTTCTCATAAAATTTTGTGATTGTATGTCTGGTGGCTCCGCTATTGATGGGAACTTTAAGGCTGAAGAACAGGTCAAAGTGCTTCAAACAATTACGACAAATTAAATACTGAAGATACAGGATGCTTCAGTGTGTTTGATTAAATTCAGGCTCTATTTAGTACTTGCTTTGTGAAGTAATTATTCAGGTCTACCCTTACCTTAATTATACTCTACTCATATGTCTAACTGAGCAGACAGGTGCAGGTGTGTACAAAATGATATCTTTGGTGTATACCAGACATATATAACAAATGGAAAGTTAGTTTCAGGGAACCTAATAGAAAACATAAAGTATGTCAACAATAGAGTACCAACATTGGGGTAAAAGTACAAATAACACCCTCCCCCCCTTTTTTGTAACCATGCATTATTTTGATGGTACCTGTAATTCAGATCATAATGCATTATAACACTTTCTAATTTTTTCTTTCGATTTGTGGACTCAGAAAAAACATTTTGGTGGGGGCTTCTCTAGTAACAAATATGATAAATTACAAGCAGCCAATTGTATTTCTATGCACAATTCTAAGACATTCATGCAGTGTGCTGAGAGAGAGAGAGAGAGAAGAAATAGCACCTAGACTAAAACTCTCTTCATTCTCTATGAACTGAGTACTGTTACAATATAACTTTATGGTGAGTTCTATTAACATTAAATCTATAAATAATACAATGTACATTGACAATAGGTAGTGACAGAAATGTTTCCTTACAGTTTCTATTTGATTTTCTAGCTAATTAACATAGTTAAGGAGTAATTTTGTCCTTACTTGTGTGGGAGCAAGCCTCAGTGAGACATAGTTTTGTATATGAAAAAAATATGAATGTGAATGAAATGCTTTGACCCTTTTCACTCTTGGACTTAATCATGCAGACCTGAGAACTTTCTTTCAAACTGGTAGCCCATGAAGTGGATGTAGCAATGATGCTTGGCTCCTACTCTGTAAAAGCTAGCCAACAAAACATCTGTTAATACCAATACAAGCCTTTTCCCTCCTCCCTCAAAAATAATTAGCTGCAAAAAAAGAGTCATTAAGCCATAGCCACAGAACTGGTAGTATAAAAATGTAAAACGCACCACTGCTATAACTGTTCTCTTTGCGTAGTGATAAGGTTGAAGAAAATGCACTGCTTGCAGTGGCCACACGTGTGTGTGTGTGTGTGTGTGTGTATGTGTTTTAAACTAGCAGAAGTTTTCCCACTGTGTTTGTGGCCTGGCCAGTGTGCAACATATTATAATAGACAAACCTACTTATTATCAATGTATGGATAACTGTATTCAAACTAGTTTTAGCTCTCTCTAAAGGATGCCCTGTCCATAATGATTAAATGTATGCCTTGCAATAGAGCAGAGGGTCCCAAACTTGGCAGCTTTAAGACTTATAGACTTCAACTCCCAGAACTTCCCCGCCAGCATAGCATGAAAGTTGGCAGTTGATAAGGTGATGCCCTATTACCATTATCTACTCAGCCACTGCCTCACACATCAGAGCAGCTGATGGTCTGTGCATACTGGTCCTGCAGTCCTCTGGGAATTTCTTCTGCGTACATTCTGCCCCTTGGATTATGCTCAGAGTCCTAGAAAGGTAGATTGCCAGAATTATATTACTGTGCACTTGTACCTGGGTTAAAATAAATACTTTATTTATAAATAAATAGATACACAGACAGTTTCCCATTGGGTCTCATGACTTAAGAAGCAGGGACATGTGTGTGCAATGAATGTGTAAATGGATCTGTACAATTGGGAAGTGAGAGGAGGGAGATTTCTGTAGAGAAGAGGTAATGCCTTGTGATTTTCAATTCTTGGAGGGGTAGCTTTGACCCCCGCCCAGTGTCAGACATGAAGATCCTATAAAGTTATTTCAAAGGACCTTATCCTTGATTGGAGCTTCTATAGAATTTACCGTAAGTAGCCTCTACTGCAGAGGTTCCCAAACTTGGCAACTTTAAGACTTATGGACTTCAACTCCCAGAATTCTCCAGCCAGCTATGTTGTGTTGAAGTCCATAAGTCTTAAAGCTGCAAGTTTGGGAACCTCTTGCAAGACATACATTTAATCAGGGCATCCTTTAGAGCAGTGGCTCTTAACCTTGTTGGAGGTACTGAACCCCACCAGTTTCATATGCACATTCACTGAAACCTTCTTTATTATATGCTTATAATGAGTCGGGTGCATGTCTTGTGTCTTGACCTCCGCGGGAACCCCTGAGACTGACTCACCAAACCCCTAGGGCTCGATTGAACTCAGGTTGAGAACCACTGCTTTAGAGAGAGCTAAAGCTAGTTTGACTAGTTATCCATACATTGATAACAACTAGGTTTGTCTACTATAATATGTTGCACATTGGGCAGGCCACAAATACAGTGGGAAAACTTCTGCTACTTTAAAATTTAGCTGCAGGAAAGTTGTTCATTGGGATTAGCCAGAAGGGAGTTAGCTAATAAATGCGTTATCCTACAGTTCATTTCTGAACATAACAAAAAACAGGGGTGCATTCTTAATTTGAGCCATCAGAACAATTCTTAATTTGAGCCAGAACAACCCTTTTCTAGGACCTCCCCATTTGAGGTAGGGCATGTAGTGAGCATCCTTTTAGAGGAAGGGATTAAAATAGTGAAATGTTTCTTAGTGCCCATTTATTTCACTGGAAAAATATGAATCAGGCATTGGGATTTGTTCACAAAGGCAACTCTATGACAACATTAATGTTTCTAAAATGGATCCCTGAAAAAGATCCTGAATAGGATTCCCTCTTTAAATTCACCTCTAAAAAAAATTGGAGGACCAAGTGTTACATAAAGCTTCCACATACAAGCAGGCTTCCAATACCTTTTAAAAGGCAGCCTGTAAACGCAATTGTTATCTAAGAAAAAAAGCCCTCACAGGGACAATGCAAAAGTGTAAAAATACAGAGGGAGGGACTCTGATGAACAATGGGTGGCTAAATATATACAGGAATTGCCTGCCTTTGAGAGACAGAATTATTATTTGTGATGTCTTTTGCTTGGAATCCAAAAACGGAGCATTGCAACATAAAAACACCCTTAAAACAATATTTCCTCTTTTAAAACCTGGTCTCGGTCAGAGAGACAGACACCCAAAGAACACAGCCTATTCACTGGAGGGGGAGAGACTGCAAATTAATTTGAAGCTTCCCCCCCCACTTTAGAATTAATTAGGTTCTTAATTGAGGCTTCTCACTGGGTAATAATGCCCAAATCTCTGAGCCTGCCTAAGCAGAAGGTAACAGTGTGGGCCTGTGTGGTGAATGTAAAAATCTCATCATCATAACACCATTGATGCAGAAGTCCTTGCCGGGCCAATGAGAAGAGAGCAACGGATGGAGAATAATTTATTCAGTAACCTCACTTTCAGGTTGCAAAGCTCTCCTCCATTGCTTATGTAGTAGGGGGGGAGGCCTCTCCGTATACACCCATCCTGCCACTTCCCTCCTCCTTTCTTGTTACCTCTCTCTCTCTCCCCCCTCTCTTTTTCTTCCACACACACACACACACACACACACTCCACAATTCTCTCACAATTAGGAATATATCTATTCAGCGCTGCTATTATTTGCAGCCTTTCTGTCCTCCCCGGTCCTCTTTCTTTGCTAGCAAGCTATTTCCTGTGTGAAGCTGGGCTCTTTTGCACTCAGCCGTTTGTTTAGTTGCTTTTGTGTAATTGTTGTCCAAAAAAAACCCCAGATCCGCTGAAGTCTTGAAATTAAAGCACCAGGGAAGAAGTCATGTAAAGGAGGAGGAAAAAGTAAGACAGCATTCTTCTTATTCTTTGTTTAAGGTCTTGGGAGGATGAATGAGAGGCGTGAGTGGCATTTTTTTTTTAATGCAGATCTGTGAGGGTGCACTGTGGATATGTGTTGCATACCTATCCTCTTTTGTTTGTACATGTGTATACATTCCTCTTCATTCCCCCTTTCAGTAATTAATCAAATGTTTATTGGCAGGTGACATTTACAGACCTCTGTATGTTAGAAATGCTGTGGTTCTTTACGCTTGGGAAGCAATGTTTTCATATAAGTAGATCCCCATAGCCAATGCTTTGATAGAAAGGTGAGATTCATTGTCTAAGAAAAGTCACATAAGTGCCTGTGATGACAAAGTGGCTGCATATGGATAGCGTTTTAAACACACCCCTACGTACAGGATAAAGTCAGCAGCAAAAAGAGGAATATTTGCACCCTCAATTCTACTTCATTTTTACCCTTTACCCTTTATTTAGGTTTGATTTCATTATAAGATAACAGTTTGCTATTATATGGAAATATTTGTCTGTAGTGAGATTTTTTTTGTTTGTTTCCCATTATGTGTTACTATTGTTCATTGTGATCTGCACCATTAATAGGAGTTTATTATATATGTCAATAGAGGTATACATATGAATGGACTGCTGAAATTAACATAAGCCCTTTGTTTGAATAAACTTTCAATTTTTTAGCACTCTTCCCATATCTTTAAATGTGCATGTGTAGGTCTGGGTGTGTTGCTGATATATCTCTTACAGTTCTACTGCATAATAATGTTAACACAATTTTATACTAATTTCTTAGAAGTTCTTAAGAAATCAATGCGTTTACTTCAGACTGAGGTGTGACCATGGAAGCAGTCCAATCAGACTTAAGTCCTCAGTTATTGTCAACTGCCATCTGTGTGTATCAGTATGAGCCTTTGTGTTTTCTAATGCCATATGCTGTATGCAACACACAAGTGATACTTATGGCTGTCTATATATTTGTGATCAGATAAAAAGTTCCTTAATCTGATGCAGTCAAGTATTTCTCGTTGACTGCTGAGAAAAACACACCGTTCATGATTAAATCTCTTCTCAGGATTGTGAACAGCAGGATAAAGGTGGTAGGTGCTTTGCTTTTATTTTTTTAAAAAATGAGTGTTGTTGGATTTGCAACCAATGGGTCAGACAGAGTGATGGCTAGCTCACAGATTTGACACTGTTGCATTGTTACTTTTGTTAGAACAAACTGTAATCTTAAAGAAAGTTATTTTGACAAAACCTAATTAATAGAGATATCTTGGAAATGTTAGTCATTTTTTCAAAAGGGTAAACCATGATTTATATCATGTGCTTATTAGAGCCATATCTTTAAGAATCGTATATAAGCATACACCCTAGTGTTTCCAATAATTGACACAGAGTCATCAGTCTGGGGCAAAGAGAACAGATGAAAGAGTTTCATTAAGTCCCAGGGTTAAGGAAAAAGACACAATGGGATGAATAACAATTTTTCTCTTCCACTGGGAAGGTCTCAAAAAGAAAGAGAAGGGAGAGAGTGGGTGACCATGGGGTTTTTTAAAATTTTGATTTAATTTTAAAGATTTTAAAGTTTTTAAATTTTAAATTTTGGAAATTGTGTTTGTCTGTTGTTAACTGCCCCGAGTCTGCGGAGATGGGGCAGTATAGAAATCAGACAAATAAAATAAATAAATAAAATAAAATAAATAGAGAAAAATGAGATAGAGAATCCATAGTCATAATGACATCTTCATAGTGTAGCTGTTAAGAACTTGAGGAACACAACTCCACATTTGCAAATACATTACTATTAATTTAAAAGATTGGGGGAAAAAGGCTATACTAAGATACTGTCTTTTGCTTTAATTTAGGTTCATGTTGCAAAACCATCTGCAAAATTCCATTAAGGGTATGGCATTCTAGTTTTATAGTCTTGCCCCCAATAGCTGTTCTGAAACTAAGGTAGAGAAACCCCACCCCTCCTCCTCTGCAGTGTACGTCACCACGTAAAAACTTAGTTGGGGAGATCCTAACATCTTGATGAAGATGATATCAGTACCAGAAAGAGGTCTGCACTTCCTTTGTTTCTGCCTTAATTTTTTTTCCAATAAAGAAAAGCTTTTGGTTGCTATAAAGTGAAGATAGTTGTGGTGGATCTGGATGAGGAGAATTGCATTACTCCAATATAGCATTTTCTTTCTAGTTATTGCTGGGGTAAAAGTATCTAATGTGATATTCTCCCCACATCCAACTATGATGCAGATGACCTTAAATGATTTGTTCTTATGCTCTGAAACTAAGGTGAGCTGTATAGATCAGCAGAATGAGCCTAACCATAATATGGAACCAAATGTTCAGGAATGAGAAGGTAGCTTTGCTGATGCTGCAATGGTCTCAATGGTACAAAAGTGAAATAGAAAATGTATCTAATGCTTCTCTTTTAAAGCTACTTTCTGTTGAGCAATCATTTCAGATCCTTTGGGTTTCGCTTCCCATAATCCTCTAGCCAGTTATGAAAGTTGAGAGTTACGTCCAATTCATCTGCAGCACACCAAGATTAGGAAAGGCTGGTTTGGAACAAAGAACTTTCTTGGTGACCAGCCAGCAATGCCAAATGAGTCTAGAATTAGCATGTTCAAAATATTTCTTGCTTTTATAATGAAAAAATATAGTATCTTTTAAAGTAGTTTTGGTATCTTATCATAATAATCTTTCTTGCTGGTACTAAGGTATAGATGAAGTCTCTGAACATGTTATGTGTAAGGGCAAATTAGCCTGACTCATCCAGACAGCTTTGAGCTGAGATGTATGGATATATTTTTCTACCAGCAGCATAAATTGAACTCATCTACTGAAGTAAATAAGCAGTGGCATAGTTGCCTGCAGCAATTTCACTGAAGACAGTGTATTACAGAAGTAAAATCCCCCACTCTGTAATGGAAGGTCTTTGATTTTAGGGGCATTATTCTAAAACTGAGTCCTGTAGAGGACGAAGAAAGAGTATTAGGAAATTTCAATCATTTCAGCAAATGTAATTACATTTCCTTAATGACTTGCAAAAGTTTAACACAGCATACAACCTTATTAAAAGCAATCCACTGGATAATACCACTAGTTTTTGTCACACACACACACACACACACACACACACACACACACACACACACACACACACACACACACACACACAGACTTACTTTTTGTGTGACAGGGAGGAAACCCTCTCTTTTTATCTAATGAAGTATGGTGCAATTCTCATCAGCCCCTGGTTTTAAAATGAGGGAACATAAGGCAACTATGCTATGAGATGTCAGAAAGGCAAATCATAGATTTGATTTTCCATTCTGTCCACTTCTCAGTGAAACAATTGCCCACTTGTTACCTTTCCGTTGCATACAGTCCAGAAATGTTCTCTTTAAGAGCCACCTTCTGTACTGGCAACATTGACTGCATTCTATTTTCTATATCAGGAGACACAGTGATTGTCTCAAATGGATCATTTGTTATTGGGATTGTCATGTTCATTGCCTCATAGCCATCAATCTATACCTGTCTACAAGGTGAATCAGCTCAGTCCTCCGCACTGACCCAATCTACCCATTCATGTTTGAGATAAGCGAAGCTCCTTTACTATGTGATCCTGTAACGTTGTAGATTGCAGACACAATGTTTATTGTGGTTCATAAATAAAAAAGAGGTATGAGAAGCAACAAGAAGAATGGCCAGGTACCTTATTTATAGATAGCAACACTGTATTTGAAAGTACCCATTTGAGAACTGGCTGAAATAATAATGACTCCTTGGAAGGGGCTGAAGTTACTTATCAACAGCTAGTAGCTAACAGCTGATTGAATAAAAGCACAAGTTGCACTAGATCATAATTGTCTCCTCAGTCCATATATTTTATATAAATCTGCATCAATAAATGGAAATTAAGATAAATAAATATTAGCAAATATTAACATACATTAGCCTTTATTTTTAGCTTGCAGACGGAATTTAAAACAGGGACAGGAATTGCCTAAAAATAGAAGAATCTATTTAGAAGATGAAAGGATGCAAAAACCAACTGCTAATCACATACTAATCAACTTGGTTTGAGATTAGCATAATCTATGGACCAGAGATTTTTATTTGTACACCATTGTTTTGCATGCACACTGAGAGTTTCTGCACTAGAGACAAT
The DNA here is from genome assembly GCA_032468135.1 of Calamaria suluensis. NCBI lineage: Eukaryota > Metazoa > Chordata > Lepidosauria > Squamata > Calamariidae > Calamaria > Calamaria suluensis. The sequence goes on along the minus strand of JANHFP010000260.1, from coordinate 244,360 downwards.
TTTCTTGTGTGCCTAATCACACTCGGCCAAACAAAATCCAGTCCAGTCCAGTCCAGTCCAGTCCAGTCCAGTCCAGTCCAATTCAATTCAATTCAATTCAATTCAATTCAATTCAATTCAATTCAATTCAATTCAACTCTACTCTACTCTACTCTACTCTACTCTACTCTACTCTACTCTACTCTACTCTACTCTATTTCAAAATGGAAGATATGACAATATCTTACTGCATTACTTGCCTCTACTAGCAGCAACCACTGAAACATACCAAGAACACATTTTATATTATAATAGGTTACAGCCAAGAGGAGAAAAGAGATTCCCAAGGCATTCTTAGAACATCAATCTCTAGACTCCTGTTTATCACATTCAAAGCAGAAAGGTCTATTAAATGAGACAAAACTTAGAGATTTAGGACTTTAATCAAGAAACCATCACACAAGGCTGTACTTGATTGCACCACAAAATTAGTCAGTTACACTTCATAAAATTTGTATCATCTGGACTTTCCAATTCCAAATGCATTAAAAAAGCTTTTATATGTCAGTGCCAACCAATATAACTTAAATCCGGAAAACTTCATTAAACTTTTTTTTTTTAAAAAAAGTGAAGATACTACATAACATGATGGCCAGAAAATAAATGAGACCAATAAAGAAGTGAAACACAAGCAATACAGTCAATACAGTATTCTATTTGTCTTAAAACAAGTTTTATTATTTGCACGAAAAGTGGTGTAGCGAGATGGAGGGGAGAACTGGTTGTGAATGATAAAAAGCTACGAAGGTGCATACATTGTTCTTGCTGTATATGGCTCTTCCTGCCCATTCTGATCACTGAGAGGGCTTGTTGAACATCCCAGCCTTAAATGAAGTAAGAAGTGTGCGGATCAGAGGATACGTCTTTCCTGCAGTTGATCCTACATTGCGGAACATGTTCCCATTGGAGAGCTACATGCTACCCATCCTTATGACACTGCAGAAGAGCATTATG
>JANHFP010000260.1:219342-234366 GCA_032468135.1 Calamaria suluensis | reverse complement strand
GATCAAAATAAAATCTATTAAATTATTTAAAATTATTTAAAACCCCAATTTAAAATATCAATTAAAACCCCAATAGTATAGGATCATATAGGTATATAAATCTAATAAATTATTATTATTATTATTATCATCCCAGGCCAGCTAATTTAAACAGGTAGGTCTTCAGCTCCCGGTGGAAGGATGTTAAGTCTGGAAGCCTCCACAGCGCTGGAGGAAGTTCATTCCAGAGGGTTGGAGCCGCCACAGAGAAGGCCCTTTTTTGGGGGGGTCACCAAATGACACATAGTGGTCATTGGGACCATCAGCAAGCCCTCTCTGTGGGACTGCACCAGTCGTGTGGAGGTATTCGGCAGCATGCGGTCTTGCAGATACCGTGATCCACGGTACTTCTAGGTATTGATGTAAATATGCATAGTTAGACATAATATGGGCAAGAAAATGGTAGCAGATGAAATTGAACTGCTTAAAGATGCAGAATGCATTAATGCAGAAAATGCCCTGCTCTAACTTAAAAATAAAATTAAAAGAGGTACAACCCTATTTGGTATCATTAGCATATTGATAATGCTGAACTTTGAACAATTAGTGACTCATTTTAATAGACCCATATAGCTATTAAAAGATAGAGGAAAGAAGATTGAATCCAGAGGTCTCAGTCAACAAGGAGATTCTTTCTAACTGCTAACCACAGTTGCTTGCAGAGGAAAGAATGGAAATGCAACAGTGCAATTTAAAGATTCAATTGAATCCAGAGAGATGCACTCTCCCCATCTAGATTACAATGGAGCTCATCAGTTAGATGACCAATACCATCTCAATCCTATGCACAGATTGGATTCTGGACTGGAAAAAAGTCTAGATAATCTACTAGGGCTATTTAGGGTGCTCTGCAGTTGAATTCTGTCATGCTCTCAATACTCTTCTCCCCAAAAAGGCAAATAGAAATAAGGCAATAAATATGAAACACAGATGGATTTGGGAAAGGCTTATTGAGGAGAGAGAGAGTGTCTTCTGTATGCCAATGGCAAGAATAATGTGTGGATAACTTCTCAGATCCAAATTGTCATGATTCTTTATGATTACTAAGGAATTGGAGAAGCAAGAGCAAGGGTGAAATTGAGCCAGTTCTATCAGGCTTGGGTGAACCAGTAGTGCCGGTGGCAGGAGGCTTTACCCACCCTCCCAGATATCATCGCATCAAGTTTTGTATCAGGAGTTATTGTGGTGAGAATAGAGGTATGTTGGTTAAAGGTATGAATATATATGTAGTTTTATATTCAGACAATCCTGTATTGGTGCCTGATAAACTGAATTATTTGCAGCAAATCCAAATAATTCAGTTAAAAACAATTCTTCTTCCTGCCCCAAGACCACCTAATAACTTGACATTTGGATAAAATAAGGCAAAGAAAATAGCAGAAAGGAGATGAAGATGTAGTAGTCATAAACATATATTAACTGGCTTTTTAGAAATTCTTAAAGACAGAGTTGCTCCAGACAAGTGCTGAGGAGGGAATGGTCATTGCCACTGTGCTGTTGTAATGGCTATAAGCATTTTTATTATTTTTTACAGCTTTATTATTTTATATTTTTTGTGGTTTATTTTTTAATCTGGTCTCTTAAAAACACAAACAAATTAGCTGACAATAATAAATGGCAACAAATTTAGATCATTTTGAAATGAAGCTTACATTTCAGCCAATATGGTGGTTCCAACAGTATGTCTTGCATTGTCTTATGTTTGCCTTACTAAGGTTTCCATGACTATTTTTTTAAAAAAACCGTTATATTCCCAAACTTAGTAATAAATAAAACTTGAATAATGAGCCAAAGGAAGTAATCATAAACTGAGTAATGTAAAATGCATCTCTGGTGCTCATATTAATGGCATTCACAAATCTACAAAACAGGAACTGAGACAGAAATTATACTCTATATATTGAAATGCAGTCATTTAAATAACAGTTATAATTATAGTTCTTTAATTTCATGAGTTCATATTTGGTCAGTGTTATCTCTGATATGGTGTTAATTACAATATATTCATAACAGTGTTGATATTTTGTTTCTTAATGATTCATTTTTAACATTAATTATAACACTAGTGATATTAACATTTTTTTTAAAAAAAGTTTTATTATAAAAGTTTTGAATACAGAATTTTTTTTTTAAGTTTGCATATATATAATAGCACATCTTTTCAAATGTCTTATAAGGTATAATTTTTGCTTTATAAAAGGGTTAGGGTAAATGGATAATAAAATGTTTAAATCAGCAGTGTGAGAGTATATTTCAATTCAAAAAAAATAATATAAATCTTAAAATATCACATCATTTTCTAGTATATTACTGGTCTCCAATTCTTTCTTTTCCTTGAAGTACAATGTTAAACAATCATTGCAATAATGAATTCTTTTTTAAAAAAGATAATTTTATTGAATATATTACATTTAAAAACCAAACAACCAAGACAAAAACAAAAAGACATATGAGTACATTGAACATTAATATATATACATTTTTACAACATTCTGCATTGTCTGTTGATTTTACGCTTATACAGAGCTTTTGTTTCTGTTTATCCAGTGTTCTAATGCCATACTTCAGTTTATGTTCTTATTCTTATTTTGAGTTTATGTTTTTAATTCTTATATGTAGACCAGATATGCTAAAGCACGCCCAGGCTCTGAACCATCTCACAAAGCTCACAAAGATCCTGTTTCTTAGCCACGAAACAGTTCCCATTGGCTGACTTGTTGTTATGGCTATCCCATCTCATAATTTCTTACACACTGACAGAGTTGATTTGGTGTTATAGTAATAATAAAGAAAATGTGGATGATTGATTTGGCAATACCACGAGGCAGAGTGTAAGACAAAGGATTGGAGATCACAAAATATGAAGACCTGAAAAATCAAAATTGAAAGATTATGCCTTAAACTGGCCATGGTGGTCCTTGTGGTTATTGGCACACTGAGTAGCATACCAAAACTTTTTGGGTGGCACTAAGGAAATTTGCACATTGACAAAATTAATTTCTGTCAGTTGTAAAAGGCCACAGTGCTTGGATCTGCACATATACATTATGACATCCTACGTTCTTGGGATATACCTGATGCCATGAAAACCAACACCCGCCAAAGAATTCACAGTTCTCATTGTTGTGTAAATAATAATAATAATAATAATAATAATAATAATAATAATAATAATAATAATAATAATAACAACAACATATTAAATGTACCTGAAATCTAGATATAATTCTTTATGAGTTTTTGTCATAATACAAGTTTACATTTTTGGTGCACATGACTTTGAACTTTGAATCATTCTAAGCCAGAGGTTCCTAAACTTGGCAGCTTTAAGACTTGTAGAATTCAACTCCCAGAATTCTCCCAGTTTCGGAACCTCTGTTCTAAGCCTTGCATTGGCAAACTCATGGAATCAAATATGCCAGTGACAAAATGTGGAAAGAGAATGCAATGGATTTATGAATGTAAAATGTATACAGAGTGAAAACAAACAATTATGGAAAGGTATGTTTGAGCAGGAAGATCTTGGATAAAGGCAGCTCTGTAGGGATGTGGCTCAGATTTAGTTTAACCCTTTAGTCAGCTGAACACAAATTGGACCAGTTGTATTCCCCATGCATCGTCTCTCCTCAGTTATTGCAAGGGTGAAAGAACAAATTGCATTTTTGTTAAATCTAATATGTTTGTTTTATACCTAACAGCAGCCACTTTGTTTTATTGTTGCTATCATTAATATATCACCTTTCTGGGTGATTCTTTTAGATGTCATAGCATGAACATTCTATAGAAATACCTAACACCTATTTATTCTCTATCTTCATTAATAAAAGGCTTTAAAAGTTGTCTTCTACATCATCTTTATTTCCAGGAATATTCTCTGGACCCCAATGAAACCTAAGCATTTTCTTAGAAAGTAAATGAGTATCTGCAGCCTGATGTGTCTACCAACCTGGAAAAAGAAAAAGCTCAACAGGATAACAGGAAGTATCTTGGGGAAATGAGGCTAGATGCTGTGGCAAGAAGCATTTTGGTAAATTTCTCTAGTTATTTAACCTTTTGGTGACAGCATTCCCAATATATTATCCAAACTCCAAATATTGGGGACCCAATTTTAAAGATACGTATCTCCCAAGGAAGGTACAGTAGTACATATTCAATGTAAATACTATTCAGTGACACATTTTGTAGGGTAAGTTTATTTTTATTCATGCTTGGAGATTCAGAGAGATGTCTAGGGTAATCTATAGTTAATTTCTGGAATAAAATATCAAGGCTGAGTTCTCACTGCATCCACCAATGATCAGGCCCAAAATTCTTTGAACACAAAGTAAACAAATATCTAGCAGTCCAGAGAAGAGAAGATAATGTTGGGGAAAGATGAAAAGAAAGAGAAGAGGATGACCAATAGCAAGATGGATGAACTCAACATCACTACAGTGGTGATGAGCACATTGTTAAGAAACCTGAAAGACCAGGTTAGGGACAGATTGCCATGGAGAAAATCTATATAGTTGACTATAGTTAAGAATGACTTGGTGGCATATAGGCAATCAACCAATCAACCAATCAACCAACCAACCAACCAACCAACCAACCAACCAACCAACCAACCAACCAACCAACCAATCAATCAATCAATCAATCAATGTAAGCTAGACAGTAACACACACACACAAAATAATTTAATGGCAAATCTTTCACATTTTTGCTTAGAAAGCTACATGGACAAGTCTACATTGTCAACAGAAGTCAAGCTTATCCTTGGGAGATGTTACCTTTTAAATTTTTACTAGAGGGAAGGTTGCAGCAGTACAGGCATTAAATGCAGAAGGCCTTTATGTTTCATATTCAGAGCATATCCAAGCAGACTAGGAATGTTTAAAACTTGAAGAATTGTTGCCTGTAAAGTAAATCATGATGACTAGGAAGGGCTGATGATTTGCCTTGGTATAAAGCATATTTTGTTTTATATAGACATTTAGCTTAATGTGACTGATATTTTATATCCACTTTCCCAGCTAGGCTGAAATAGAAGCACCCCATGAAGCTAACACAATCCTAGTTATGGAGCGAGCCTCATAGAACTTTCTAAATTCCCTTGCCTGTCTATATGTTTGGGGAATTTCAGGAATTAAATGATTATATGAATTGGAGTCAGTCCGGTATAGTGATTAAGATGCCAGAGTAAAAACAGAGGGACTATGAGTGTTAGTCCTGCCTTAAGCATAAAGTCAAACAGGATGACCTTGAGCCAGTCACTATCTTTCAGCCCCAGGAAGAAAGCAATGGAAAACCATTCCTCAAATCTTGCCAAGTAAATGGCAAGGACTTGTCCAAGTGCTCTCCAGGAGTCATTCCCGACTCAAAGGCCCACATGCACAAATGAATTAAACTGTGACTCTGATGATGACAAGAGACTTCAATGCCTATTTAGTGTCTAATTTCTGAGATACCAGGACGGGAACCATATCAGAAGCTATATCTTTCAGTGCAGTACCGTCTCTGGCTACCAGCAGAAAATTGGCTGTTTGCATGGAAGGATTTTTTTAGGAGAGGAATTGTAGAGAGCCATTGGCTTTGATACTTTCAGGCACTGGAAAACAAGTCCTGTGTCTAAACAATAGTTACTATCAAAATGTCCCTCTGTTGAGAAAGGTGGTGGTGGGAATATGAGAGGGAGCCTCTGATTATGGTATGAACGGAACATAGTTTCACGTTGGCCATATTGCCAAGAGTTACCTTCCCTCATCCATGATGTTCCACTCCCCCACCCACCCCATGGAAACTGTAACAAGCATCTCATCAGAAAGTCAAGAATGTGTGTAGTCATGGGAAACAATGAGCTCTCAGAGGGGACAGAGCTAAGCAAAGAATAGCCCGTCTGTCCCACCGGAGGGCCTGCTCTGCCATCTCTCAGCTCCTTGGAGACCAGACATAACTGTGGTATGAAAGCACCTGAGAGGGCAGTTAATGACAGAAAGGCCGAGCTTGGGGGGGGGGGGGAGAGCGGCAGCTGTGGACTGAATTAATTGACACCTAACAAATATTTGGGGTGTCCAAGATGTTATCTTCTCCTCCCAGCTCTTGATTTTTAGAAAGTGGAAGTCCACAGCTCCAGCTGTTACCAAGAAGAATTACTGGAAGATCTCTGCATTTATGGCATTTCTTTGAGATGAAAGGCATTTTGAAACCTAAAATAATCTAGAAATGTGCCATTCCAGTTTCAAAGGTTCTTTTATCATTTTTATCGATTGATCTTTTAAGGGAGGAGGGGGGAAAGGTTAGCTGGTAAATATCATTACAAAACACCCTAAAAGCTCCAAAATCTCCTGATAATGCTTTTAAAATATTATTTGTTCCAGGATTTCTATATTGCAACCCCACAAGAACTTCTGATCATTTAAAAAATCTGAATATAAACCCCGCACCATTTATTTCAAATTAATAAACATCTACCAGCACAAACCCTGGCATCAATATTAGAGTAACTACCATATATAAATGCTCATTACAATTGAAATTGTAATGCAATTGCATTGAACTTATTTAAAAGCTCTGTAGGAAAGCTTTACTTTGACAGCTTTCCTAAATGTCATCTGAGAAAGACCATGGAAGTAAATATTTTTAAAGCAGAAATACTTTAATCTTACAAATGTAACATCAAAGAAATTTGCAACATATAAAACAAGATTAAATGATAGACTACATACTTTTCTAAAAGGGAAAATAATTTGGGAGTGGGGAGTGGGGAGAGGTAACATATTTGATTCATCCTGATAGCAAAGTACAATCCCAGAATCCAAACAATCAAAAAAGTAAATTATATTAAATTATAATTGCAAATTCTAAAATTGTAGAGTTGTCAGTTCTCTTGTTTTTTTAATGTTACTCTTCTATTACTGAAACAATTTTACCAAGAGTTGTCAAACAAAAATTGATCTAACATAATTATAATCTCCTGTGGTGACCCAGCAAGACTTTTGAGTAGGTTTTGGGGTGGATATTCAGAATATTCATAAGGATTTTTTTCTCCTTTTATTTCATAAGCACACTTATTAGGAGGAAAGAATGGAAATCACATTTTTTAAAAAGAAAGTGCTATGGCTGAAATTGTTTTGGTTTAAAAATTGGACAGCGTACTTTTTCCATCAGGTCCAATGCCATTCATTTTATTTTCTGCCAAATAGTTCTTGCTTGAGTTTTTGTGCTGATATTTTGATTAGGGACATACAGGCTCTCTGATTCATCCTGAAAATGAATCAAGCTTTTTAAATGCTCAAGATGAATGCTTGCAGGAAAGCATGAAGTGTTTTAAGCATTCAGCTAAAACACACATCAAAAGCCTAATTTTCCCCAGTCTACTTTAGCTAAAGGGAAATAGTAATAACCATTTTCTTCAACATAAAAGTGCACAAGGGAGGTCCTCAGTTACTAATGGCACTTACTGACCAAAGGATAATAGGGTTTGGGGTAGAACAATGCTTCGACAAGAGTTCCACCATAGTGGTTAGAGGTTTCAGCCAATTATTAATAGCTATTCTTTCCCTAAAGTATTTTTTTCCTGGATAAATGTGGCAGAAAATGGCAGAATAAAGATATAAAAGTCTAAGTTAGACTAGATTCTGTGGAAGCTTGTCAATGGGATAGATAGCATCAGATGAAGTTCCTTCTTCAGTTATCATATCCTTAAGTTCTGGTCTTCTTTCAGTTCTATTTCAAGGAAAGGGATATACCTTTTATGGCTGAGTGCTAGGAGTTACTTTTGTGGAAAGAGCCATATGAGAGGAAAAGAGGGAGAAGCATATGTATCTCGGTTAAATATCTCACTATAAGGAACCCCTAAGTATATGGGACACAGTAAGACGGCTGAGCTTGTCGATTGGAAGGTTGGCAGTTCAGCGGTTCGAATCCCTAATGCTGTATAATGGGGTGAGCTCCCATTACTTGTCCCAGCTTCTGCCAACCTAGCAGTTTCGAAAGGACGGAAGAATGCAAGTAGAAAAAATAGGGACCACCTTTGCTGGGAAGGTAACAGCATTCCGTGAGTCATGCCAGCTACATAACCACGGAGACGTCTTCGGACAGTGCTGGCTTTTCGGCTTTGAAACGGAGATGAGCACCACCCCTAGAGTCGGAAACAAATAGCACATATGTGTGAGGGAAACCTTTACCTTTTAAATATGTTCCATAAGTTAGCTTCTTCTTCAGTTTTCCAAATATAAAATATTATGTAGAAGTATCCATTGTTTAGGGCTGTCACCAGAGACATCTGTATCTGATGCCCTGTAATAGTCATTTGCTGCTGGTCAAGAATGAATCAGGTTCAGTCCATTAACAAAAACTAATTCCACTCTTGTTCAATGACCATTGCCTATTAGCCAGTCCACTTGCAGTTATGCATTAGCTATCATTGCCAGTGATAGGAAGATAGCCCTTTGAAATTGAAAATAGCATTTTACAGATCTATTACTACTTGACTGGCTTTACTACCAACTTTCTCTTTTTCAAACAACCTCAGTATTTTCTTCCCTCTGAGCAGCAAGACTGGAGAAGCCCAATGAAGCTAAAAAACCACATCTTGACGATTTTAGCAGGCTTCATTTGATTTACAGTAAAGGTGAATGGAAAGATTGGTCAATGATACGATTTTAAGACAAATAAATGAATATCATAGGTTGATAGGCAGATATGCTGAATTTGACAATTGTTCTTCCATAGCAAGCTTGGCGTGGAGAAAATGATTTCTTTTGAATGCCAACGGGAGGGAATAGAGAGATGGAATTTTATACAAATGGCAACAATTTAGCTGACCTTCCTTCTTTTTCTAGTTTTGCAAAAAGGGCTGAAATTATTTTTGCATCTTTAAAAATTAGTGCTGTAATTCAAGGATAATGCTTTTTTAAAAAGAAGAAGAAGAAGAAGAAGAAGAAGAAGAAGAAGAAGAAGAAGAAAGGTGATTAATTTGCACCTAAAACAAATGGTTCATTGGTTTCTTGTAAATCCAGGCAAAGGTTGGAGGAAATGATAGGCAAGAAAATTCCTTGAGTTGGTTTCACTGTAAGGCCTTTGCAGTGAAATATCCTGGTTATTGCTACATTCAGATTAATTAAAACCAGAGGATTCTGGGTGCAACTTGAGAGCATGCCTCACTGAACTTAATAGGGCCTGCTTCTGAGAAAGTATCTGGGGGTTACACTACATGTGTTGTTAGCATTGCTGTCCTGAAGGTTCTGCATTTCACATTTATTTAAGAGTCTGTTTTACCCTACTGAACCATGAAGCACTACTCAGGCAGGCAATCAGTGGAATGGTGAAAGCCAACTTTTGATCTATGATCTTCATGGAAAACAGTTTGATTGAGCTATTCACAGAGTTTGGTATTAATGATATAACCCAGATACATGCCCTGCATTTTTAAAAATAGCAGTGCCTTACAATGAGGTTAGATTTATTAATGCTACACATTGCAGCAGCTGTTCTTGACCTCATCAAATAACCTGATATTTCCTGTCTCCTGTTATTATTCCTCTTCTACTGTATTCTACAAAAGAAGGCTTGAGCAAATTCATTGTATCCAGTCAGATATAGTAGTACATTACAGAGCAATTCTGCATAGGGTTACTTTGAAGTAAGTCACCAATGATTAAGTCTCCATAGGATTGGAGTGTTGGTCCCTTATCACAGAAGTAAGGAAATTACAGTCTTGCAGAATTGTTGGAACAATGCCTTTAACTTTAAACTCTACTGATAGGTTTTAAGTAAGAAAATCCTTATTTTTTATTTTAAGAGTAATTTATTAATTATGCCTACTTTGAAAGTGCCCTAATTCATTTTAGTACAACTATTTCATTTTTGGTAAGGTAGTGAGCTTTGAAATATTCTGACTTTTTAACATAGTTTTTACTTGGAATGGGAATCAAATTTGAGCAACTATTATCTTATGAATATATCTTATATGAATATCAGATCTATTGGGCTCAGCATTGGTTACTATAAGAGTGAACAGATTTTTAGAAGCAATGTTGGAAAGCCTGATGACCTCCATATGCTCTGGACTATAACTGCTGCAATTCCAACAATAAGTTTTACTCTTGTGTGTTTTAATATGAGTGGTTATATATTTTTGAATTTGAATTATATTGTAAATAATTTATTTCACCTCTGATGTTTATTGCTACCTTTCATCCTATTGGATAGGAAGATACAGTAACCATAAAAATACCTATAATATTACAGCCTCCTTCCTATTAGTGAGGATTCACTAATTGGTGTATATAAAGTGGATTTTTGTATTATGTTTTACTAATCTGGAAATAATTGGTTGACCTCAGCATGGGAAAATTATTATATTTTTTTTTTGAAAAACATACTTTATCATATATAAAACCAGGGACAGAAATTCATATTTTAATATGTCATGTTGAATGTGTGGATTTGTCTTTTATTGTAGTAATTCTCATTTAAACAGAGTTTGGATAAATTTGCAGGTTGCCAAATGATGAATGAAAGGAACCACAGTGAAAATACAAGAACATGATTTCTGTATGTTAAGGGAATTTAGATATTGAAAAAGTTGGTGTGTCACCGTGTCTCTGTTTGTATGTTATATATTTTTAGAGAGGAAAAGAAGCTAGAGTACGTGCAATTGAAATTTAATTATAATTAAATTATATTGGATGTTTGTACATGTCAGTAATGAATGAAAAAGTAGCTTTGGTGCAGGCTTATTTCAGGTGTCAATTTTATAAAAGCCCGATGGTGCCCAAACTTCCAAAAATAATAAAATCTTCACGCATGACACCATTTTGGATTTTTTTTTAAATAATGTGACCCTTCACCTTTGATCCCCTGACCTGCATTATCTTGGTAACCATTTCATTTTTTTAATTTAATTTTTCATATTTTTGGGGTGTTTTTTTTTTGTTTGGTCTGGTGTGTAAGCTTTGTAACATTTCACCTTCTTACATTGTAAGATTTTTTGACTTCCCTAAATATAAATACTCTTGTTTTGCCTGTAAATGTTGTAAATGTGTTAGTTTCATTTTCTTTTGATTAAAATTCATTTCAAGTTAAAAAAAAGAAATTACCTGCTCTAATAAAAGATCAAACATAATTCATTTCCAGACTGCACACATATAACTGGAAAGTTACCTTCTAGTCTCCCAGTTAAGTCCATCTTCTCTTTATACCATGTTGTTTGGGGGTTACAGCCTTTGCAATTTCAAGACATCAGGTGGGCATCAGATATTATGAAGGCTAAATTTTAAAAACAAGTAAGGCTAAACCTAGCGCATAAAGCTCTGGCAGCAGTGATGGGAGGTGAAGGGAGGCTTAGTAATTATTAGAAATCTCAAAGATGCAACTATTTCATCTGACCATTGAGTTCAAGGTAGTCAAATAGGAAAATCAGTCTTGAGAATGTAGTTTACAATTTTTAAGAGCTGTAGATTCTGAGATTTCATAGCTACTTTATTCTAACTCTCAGTTCTTGTTTTGCATCCTGTAAAAGGTAGCACAAAAAGATAAATGTCCTTAAAATTATGATCTATCACTAGAAAGTACAAATGTATTTTAGACTAGAGATGAACTTCCTCTGGTCACTCTGCAGATCAAAGCTCCTATGGTATTTATCACTAGAAATTTCTGATAGCTTTAGTAGCTAGTTCTCCCTTTGCAAAGTGGGCTCTAGGACACTTCATAAACCTGTTGTCCAGAGAGCTCATCCACACTGCAGATAATATGCCCCTCCTAGCTTCTTGAGATAAAGGAAACCATAGCAGAGGAGCTGCACAAGGCAGGAGTTAAAAAAGCACATTCAGTACCAGAAGATCTAGGCATCCAGTCAAATATTTCTTTTGTTTGCCCCTTGTCCAGCTGCCAGCAAAGCCCTTTTGGAGAAAAAGAAAAGCATCTACTGACTTCAATGTTCTCAGGATGCTAAGCCTGGACTGAATGGATTTTGTAAGGTGCTTAGTCACAGCAAGAGAGGGGAAAAGCTCATAACAGAAGAGGGCTCTAAGGCATAGCAGAATATTGATGCTGTCACTTCAATGTTTGGACGACTGATAAAAGGCAGGGATAAGTGTCTGAATCTCATCCCTAAGAATATCAAGGCTGGGAAGGCGCTGGGTTTGGGGCAAGGGGGAGTTAAGTGCAATCAGAGGCTCAAATGCAGAGAAGGAAGCAGCTGTGACAAGACAGGGATGGGCGAGCCCTTTCTGCTGTCTCTTAGCTTAGGGAAAACTTTCCAAAAACGGGAGGAGGAGGTTTCTCCCCAGGTTCTTGGCTTCAAGAGCTTAGCAGGAGGGACATGACTAATACACATCCCACTGGGCGAGTTAGATCAAAGGTACTGAAGTAGATACAAGGGGTTTCTGCTTCACAGGATCTGGTTAAATACAGCCTTTGTTACTAAGGCCCTCCAGAGTCAGGAATGGAGAAATACCTGATCTCTTCCTGCTTCTTTCTCTCCCCACTACACTGCTCCAACTAAGGGCTTTGATGCAGAATCAGCTCAAGTATGACACACAACAGTAGCTGCTTGGCTACTTCTGGAAGGGAGGGGCAGGGGGGATGGCAGGAAAGGGAGGGGTCAGGGGCTTCAAAAATGAGCCAAGTTGGGTTAGTTACTACTCACATTTCTAAAGCTAGGAGTGGTAGAGTGGGAAGCAGCATCATACACAGGGCTTGCCAGCAGCTGGATTCCTTTGGTGTTTACCAGGCAAGCAAAAGAATCTTTACTCTTTGATAGAAGCCGGTGTGCACAGCTGCAGTGGTGCCTGCAGCTGTGGTTCTTAAGGCCTGCATTCAAGCCACTCACCATGCTATACAGTAGTCTCTGAGGCCAGGAGGTTTACCTGCTGAAGGTGAGGTCATCTGTTTTGGGTGGGTTGACCTAGAGTTTTAGTGTTAAACCTAGCTTCCATCTGTTTGCAGCTCTTATTAAGAATGTTGTACCGTGTGCTAAGAATGAATTAGTAATGAAGGCAGGCAGAGAACGGGTTCTGATTGTCACCTTGGAGGGAGCATGTTTGAGATTACTTAGGATAATTGGACTTTGATTTGATGAAGCCACACTTGTGTTCCAAATTGCTTTGTAATATATTTTGTGTGTCTTGCTATATTCTTTTTGCAAGTGGTGCATAAAAAGCTGATTGCAGTTATTTTGTGCTAATTCACCTGGAATAAAATATTATAGCAGTCCATAAATCACTGTAAGAAAGACCTTTTTTTTTTAAAAAAAAAGAACTTATATTGGTAGTTTAAGATTATAATCAATTATATACTTGAGAGTGAGGCATTCTGAACTTGGTGAAACTTGCATTTTGGTAAACTCTGCACAGGATTGTACTCTATGACTGGATGTATTATTCTAATGTGCTAATGATAAGAAAGGCAAAGTTTTAATATATGTTCTAAGCCAATGTGGCATTTCCATTTCATTTAGAGGTGTAGGAAATAAAAAACCTCTAAGCCTTGTAGATAACTAAGTAGCAAAAATAAATGTGTACACATTTCACTTTGGAATTCTTTGGTTAGTATTTAATGTTACTGTTAAATACTAACTAAAGGATTCCAAAGTGAGATGTGTACATATTTACTTTGCTACTTAGTTATCTATAGGTGTAGATCAGTGAGTCTCAAACTGTGATCCACCAACCATTGAGATTGACTAGAACTGACCTTACATGCATTGCAAATCAGTTGGGCAGTCAGTCAGTCAGCTTGCTTATCACCTCATCCATGGTCATCGCCACTCAGCTGGCTTGCAAGGAAGGATCGGTGGTGAAAAATTGAAGTGTATAAGGAGATAATACCAGTAATAGCCAAAATACTAAAATTCAGGAGATTGACAATAATGAACAGGAATGTCCACAAATTATATGCTAAATAAAACTATGATCTTGCCTAGCTACTCCAGAAATAAAAGCCTGAATAGAAAATACGATAATGGATTTATAAAAAATGGATTTCAGTCAGCTGGAAAGTCACTTGTATGTAATCACATAATATGGAGAGGTGTTTTTTTGGACATGATTTTGACTTTTTTTGTTTATTTATTAAACCTCTATACTGCCCATCTTGCCAAGGTGACTCTCGGCGGTTTACAATCATTTAATAAAAAATACCATATAAAACACTAAACAAGAGACAAAGACTATAAATGTAAATTTACGGTTAAAATTAAAATTTAACTAAAATTGAATTTAGTTGAAATTCAATTGATCAGGTTGGAGAGGAAAGAAGCAAAGTGGGTCTGGGGAGATGGGGAAGTTTGCTGAAGTAGCAAATTTGTATGAAGAATGATCTGAATTATGGCATGGGTGATATAAAATAATTCGGGTGGTAAATGTTTATGTTTGGATTCATTTAAAAAATAATAATTTGGCTATGAAAATGTCTTTTAAAATGGAAAAAAGAAGGCATATATAAATGCAACTATAGTCATATTGTTTGCCAAAAGAAAAAGAAAAAAGAACTCCCATGCTCTTGAAAACAAGTTTATAGAGAGGAGATATTTGATCAAGTGGGTTAGTTTGTGACATTTTCTGAATGTTTATCCAGAATGTTTGAGGAACGCAATTCTAGATTACTGCTATGTAGAAGTACAGCTTGCATGTTTCAGAATAGGGTTCTTTAAGGAGCAGCTGGACATGAAATGCTGTCAAATATCCCCATGGATAAAATTTTTATCACTGGAGAGGCACTGGAGAGCTTTTGCAATTTACGTTGTACAGTTTTTGATACAAGGTCACAGATTTTTGTGACACGCCATTTCATTTTTTCTTCCTTTTTCTCCAATTCAGAATCTTATCATCTTAGAATGAACAGGTCATTGGAGGTGGGAAGAGAAAACAGCATTAATTTTTTATAACTTTATGGTTATAAAGTTCTTCCATGTATGCAGTAGGGAAACTCTTGAGGAAAGGAGTTTGGGCTAGAATTCTTGGTCTCTGCTTAAGACAGAGAAGTCTCAAATGTAGTGTA
>JANHFP010000260.1:151831-167707 GCA_032468135.1 Calamaria suluensis | reverse complement strand
TGTACTAGCAATGAGTGACTGTGACCACCATGACCCAGAAGGAAACCAAATAAGATGTAAGGTGGCAAATTCAGAGGGGAAAAAAATTCTCTCTCAGCCGCCGCCCCCCGCCCCCCAGTCAATGGTGTCCCTGTTTACCATTCTTAAAATCTGGTCACCTTACCATTCGAGGCTTATTGGGTGGCAATGGGAATATGGCCTTTCTGGTAGCCATACTCACACAGATTGTTTTGAGATTGTTGATTCAATCTTAAAATATGTTAAGAGTGTTTTCTTTTTTCTGTTTCTTTACTTTTGGGGCTTGGCGATGCTTGGCCTTTGAAAGGTTTCTATATTTTTTCAGTTATTTTCTATATTTTGCGATTAGAATATTAACTACTTCAATTAATTGTACAAGAAAAGTTTCAAAGGAAACATATTGCTGGCAGGTAATACATATCCTAACTGAAAAAGCAACATACATAGTTTGATTAAAAAACTCAGAATCTTTCTTTATCTTTCTGTATCTTCAGAAGAGCACTGATAGTAGCCATCTTCCCCTAGGAGATAGCACTAAAATGTGTTAAAAAGCCACCTTGATTGCTTTTTAAAATAAAAGATATTTGAATTAATATAATTTGATTAATAAAATATTTTCATATTTCCAAATATAAACTACGTTATAACCTACTTCATCCTGTTGGTCTTATTTTCTTCCTGCAGTAAGATTTCCACTTTAAAAAAACCAATATGTATACCGTATCACAGATAAGGAATTAAAAATTAAACTAGTATATTCTACAACTTCATTTTGAAATGCAGGGTTTTATTTCTCCATTATGTCAAATAATCAAAGTGAAAGGTACTTTGTCTTCATGCAATGTCCTAAAACTGACTTTTCCAAGCCTTTCCTCCAGACCTTTGTTTCTTTTTTTAAATTGCTTTCCATTGCCTCAGTATTCTCTGAAAAAAAATTCATTGTAAGTTTGTGGACACATATGTGCCCTCTGCTCTCAGTTCAATGCCATTTCTCAGCTAGGATGAGGGAAAGAAAAATAAACATCTTTAGAATAGAACAATGTGTGCCTTAATCCTCTGAGGAATGACTTCAGAGCTATAGACAAAATTGAAGCCTTGAGCTTTGGTACATGGAAGACAATAAGCTGCATGTCAGGACTATTGGTAAGTGTTGTTTGCTAACATCTTTCTTCAACAAAGGAGAGCAAGGAAAAAGATGATTGGGGATATGGGAATAGAACATGGCAACAAAAAAGAATATGGTCAACATTTTGGAACTGTTTCGTTTATAACAAATTTTCAATTGTTCTTTATCCTCCTCTCTCCCTTCCTTTTTTGTATTTATGCTTATCAATTTTGAGCTTATGCTATCTCTTCAATCCTGTTTTGTTGATTACCCATATTTTTTTCACTATAAGATTAAGGTGACCAGATTCTAACATTGGTAAAGTGGGACACCATTGATGGGGGGGACTCAAACAGCCAAGATATTTACCATATTAATGTTTAAAACCACATTCATTGTTTCCCTGAATAAGATGCAGGCACCAATTAAAAATTCCTTTCTTTCTTTCATCTCTCTTCCTTCCTTTCCCTCCTCCCTTCCTCTCCATTTCTCTCTCTCTCTCTTTCTTTCTTTCTTTCTTCCTTCCTTTCATCTCTCCCTCCTTTCCTTCCTTCCTTCCCTCCTGTCTATTTCTTTCTTTCTCTCCCTCTCTTTCTCTCTCTCCTCCTTCCCTCCTTCAAAGCCTAGGAGAGTGATGTGGCAGCGGAGGAGGAGATGGGGTATCCCTTAACTCACAGAGATGGGAGGCAGCAGTGGCAACAGCGGCAGAAGAAAAGGAGGGAAGTACCCAAACTCATGGGTGCTTCTTAGAGAGAGAGAGAGAGAGAGAGAGAGAGAGAGAGGGATAGGTAGAGAGAGAAAAAGAGAGGGAGAGGGAGGGAGAGAGACAGAGAGTGTCTTAGAGGAGAATGTGGGTCTTTTGCGGGCAGTGTTAATTATTAGTTGTGTAAAAGCCTGCATGTTTATTTGGCTTGTGCATCACTCAGCCTCTCACATCAGGAGACGCTTCAGATAACAAAAGGGGGAGAGAGGAGAAGGGGTGTCCCTGAACTCACAGGGACTTTTTTAAAGTGGGAGGCAGCAGCAGCACCAGCAGCAGGAGGGAAGGAGGGGAGTCCCTGAACTCATGGGTGCTTCTTAAAGAGAGAGAAAGAGAGAGGATGCCTTTCTTTCCTTCTTTGTCTCTCCTCAGAAGCACAGCAGAGAAAGAGGTAGAAGAGAGCCCTGCTGGAATCGGAGCTGTGGGGAGAAGGATGAGCTCCGGGCCTCAGCAGCAGCAGCAGCAGCAACACAATGCAGGGACCCACCGGGACAGACCCCTCGGCGCTTTGATTGCACAGACATCTGAGCAAGACAGCCCAGGCGCCACCATGGGCAAGTTTCTGCAGTTGCCCTCACCCATCCATGCTGCCCGCCGAATATGGGCGCATGATGCCGTGGCTAGTCCTCCACGGTGCTTCTCGCCATGGCCAGCCCTGGGGGAAGGAGGCCACAACATCCTGGCATCCATGCCTCCTCTCCCCCCTGCTTGGATTGTGCAGTGAAAACATTAGACCCCACCAGCTGGCCATGGCGAGAAGCACTGCAGCAGACAGCAGGCAGCATGGATGGGTGAAGGGCAGCTGCAGAAGCTCGCCCATGGCGGCGCTTGGGCTGCCCTGCGTGGACGGCCGCGAAATCAGATGTCTTCCTTCCTCCCTTACTCACTCTGTCCCTGGGGTGTGCGCAGCGTGTCTTTTGTCTTTGCACACAAAAGGTGGCCACGGGAAACCGAGAGTGGGTGGTGAGGAGAGCAGGTGGGCATGGCCTCTCCTTACCTCAATTGTGCGCTATTGGCGGTCTCTGGGGGAGGAGGCATTGCCAGGACGGTCGGAGGGCGTATCTTAAGCAGCAGAGTCAGCCTTTCAATTGTACTTCAGCACCTCCTCCTCCTTCCGTGCCTGCTCAGCAGCCATGCTCAGCCTAACTTTTCAAAAATCGGGAGTTTTTAACAATGCCATGGGATGAGGGACAAATTCCTAAAAAGTGGGACTGTCCCGCCAAAAGCGAGATGTCTGGTCACCTTATATATAAGATGCTCTAGACCAAAAGATACACCTACCTTTTGGGGAGGAAAACAAGAAAAAAAATCTGCCTCTCCCTCCCAGCAACTTGCTTCCTTGGAGCAAAGAACAAAGAGCCTGGTCAGCTTCAGCACAGTCTGATTTAGCAGGAGCAGCTGATTGGCAGTTGGATTGGTGTCCTGGAATACTACTGATCAGCTGTTCCAAGTTGAAGGGATCCCTGCCACCACCGATAACTGCTATCACAATAGCAATAGGCGACAGCATCAATTCCCACCATCTGGAACAGGATAAAAATGGACTGTGTGGAGACCAAAAATGGGGTACATGGAGGCTGAAAGTGCGATGCACAGAAGCCAAAGAAACTGATAAAGGTGAAATTCAACCTAGAAATAAGAAGAATTTTTCTGACAGTGAGAACAATCAACCAATGAAACAGCTTGCCTTCAGTAGTTGTGGGAACTTCATTACTGGAGGCTTTCAAGAAGAGATTGAACTGCCATTTGCCAGAAATTCTGTAGGGCAGTGTTGGTGAAACTTTTTGGCATTGAGTGCCAAAATGGGAGCACATGTGCAGGAGACCACATGTGCAGGAGACCTGGTATGCATGTGTGCACTGGGAAGATCTTCCAGTTTCTGGCATGCACATGTGTACAGGCCACCTGGTCTTCTGGTTTCTAGTGCACATGCAGGTGCAAAGACCAGCTGGCTGGTGTGCATGTGTGCGCCAGAAATCAGAAGATCATCGTCCCGACACATGTGTATCAGGCGGCTGGTCTTCCAGTTTCTGGCACTCCCACGTGCACACCCGAACCCAGAGCAACAACAGGCAATGGCTCAGGCCTGGAGAGATGACTCTGCGTGCCACTTCTGGCACAAATGCCATAGGTTCGCCATCACAGGAGTAGGGTCTGCTGCTTAGGTGGAAGGTTGGACAAAATGATCTACAAGGTGTCTTCCAACTCTGTTAATCTGTTATAGTTTGTTATATTCATTTTTCGTATAATTTTACTAGAGCAGTTACTTTTGGTGTTTAGTGCTATGAAGAGTTTCATATTCTTTTTTTTTTTTTTTGACAAATAAAACCTGAAGCTGCATGAACATTTTTTTGATATAATGTCTTACCTTTTTGGAAAAATAGTTGGTATTCTTCGCTATATTCTTCATTTTAAAATTTAGTGTACAAGAAACAAAAAAAAAACTGTAGTCATTACTTCTCAGCCTCTTAGTTAAGATGAAATATAATGATCATGTTTGGGGCATGCATGAAGTTTTGCTTCTAATCTGGTTAATGTTATTTTTTAATATAATTTTTCTTCATTTCTTGTTTCCTAGTTCATATCCTCCAAATTTCTAATTAATAAATGGACACATTTATGCATAAAAAAAGCAAATTTCCCTTGCTGCCCTCTGGATTTGCATTCAAATTGGTGCTTCTTGTTTGTAAATTAAATTCACAGATAAACCGCGAAAAAACTTGTTACAATAATGCCAAATTGGGTTACATTAATTGGATTACACTCTAAGCATATTTGAAAGAGGGCAAAAGTAAATTAAATTTGGTAAATACCATGTGAGAAAGACAAAGGAAAATAATGAGAAAACAAAATTGGTCATTATTAGCAATGTAGTATTGTACTGATAAATATGTTCTATTGGTTGTGCTAATATTTACTACATATTTAGTCAGGAATGAATGAATGAATTCTTGTTCACCATTATGCAAATTATCCTTGATAATTCCTTTCTTTATTCAAATAATCACTGTAAGGATTGCAGTAGGATGTCCTGGGAGTTGGAAACACTTTTCAGTTGATTCTTTTTTTTCCTATACTGTGTCAGATTTGTATTGAATAAACTGCTAATTTCTATTTGATTTAATAAATGGGCAGAAATCTGACATCAAAAATAGCAGTACCCTTTAAAATCAGTTGTATTTTCTTCTTGCAAATTATACCCTGCCTTCTCTATAATGTAATAATCAAATTGGCTAACTCATTCTTTCATAATCAATAGTGTGTTTTATATGATGGAGTCACATGCAGACATTTTTTTTGTATAGAACAATCATAAATCCTTATCAAAAAGCATTTTATTTAAATAAGTAGTTAATCGAATCCTCACAATTTTTATGATAGCAGTTCAAATTTGCAAATTACCAATATATGGAAAATATTTGATATTGATACTGATGTAAAGGTGATTTGTAGAAATGTTGACGCTTTAGGTAAACTTGGTTCTCATAATATTGTTATGTGGATGAACTAAGTTTTGAAAAATCTTTTTAAGGGGGGAGTTGCAGATTTCAAAAATGTGTTTTATTGCAGAGGGATTCTTGGCAACGTATTCAAGTTAGATTATAATGGATCAGTCTAATTAGTCCAGTTGCCATTATTGTTTCTGACATTCCACAGTAGTAAAAGAATTAATATAACATAATATTTTACAGGAAATTAATGAAATGTGTATAATTATGTATAGAACTTTTGACATTCTGAACTGGAAAATCCTGTTCTAGTAAACCAGTTGAGGGTTTCTTTAAATTATATGAAATTAGTTTTCTGTGATGTTAATATGGTTTTTAAAAGTTTCATAGGTTGCACACATCAGAAAGATTTTAACAAGAGTTTGTTGCAATTCCTTTGTTCTTGGAGATGTGAGTAAACAACGGAAACATTTGGACTTATCCTAATTTTGCCACCTTTGTGACCTAAATAAGATTATTTATTTAATTATATATGTGTCTTGGGTTCTCCATTGTTCATGGATTCATACATTATATTGGAAGGTATTGAGTTTTTAGTATGACCTATAGTTCAGTTTTACAGAAAAAACGGGATTATTTTAAAAATTAAATGTTCTTGACAAAAATGAAAACACTGCATACTCAAACAACCACAAAGTTCTCACATAGTTTGTTGTTAATACAACAGTAAAAATATACTTCTGTTGTTGTTGACTTGCAGCTTCCTCCATAGGTATATTTTGCATATGGGAACATGAAGGCAAAACATACACTAAAGATAAATGTAAAATTTACATTACAATCCTTAGTCTCCAATTTCCCAACTTCTAGGGGTAGCAACAATCTTTGTTTTTGTCCAAAATAGTTTTCATGTTATATCTGGAAATTTAAAAATTAAGTTTGTGTATAAACTTACCACACTTTGTTTACATGTTGTTCATGAAAATTACAAAGCAATTAAGATAAATCATTTCATCATTGCCAAACTAATACTTTTCTTGCCAATATGCTTTGAAATGTAACAACCATGTAAGGAAGTTTTGGTTAATTAAAGAATTATAAAGGAAATATCAATCTGGGTGGGATTAAATCTTATAGAAAAAAAGTCAGTGATATTAACTACTATTTTGGTTTTTTAAAAGACTTCCTGGTAAACTTTATAGTTTATTAAAATAACGAGAAATATAACAAGACAAATAACAAAGAGAACACAGATTTAGTAATATCCAATAGCTAAAGTGGCCTTTCTCAACCTTTTTTACCTGATGAAACCCTTGAAATAATTTTCTGTTCTCAGAAATGAGAATTTTACAGTTGCATTAAAATGCACAAACAGTTCAAAAGCAAAAAAAAATCAGTTTTAAAACAAACATTGTGTTTAGTACTGAAAATCCTGCTGTAAACTTAGATTTCATTCCTGATTTATACAGTATTAATTTCTGGTGTATCTGTGAAGAACAAAAGGAACATTCACCTTTTGTCATGAATTCAAATGACAAAGGATGCTAAAGTCCTGAATTCTGGTTTACCAATAAATGAAATGTTGCATATTTTTCCAATAATTCAAATTATTTAGAAAACTGTTATTGTCTAACAAAATTTGCCTTGTCAATTGAAATAAAATTAGTATTAGCTTGTTAATTTAATGAAAACCTAGACAACTTCTACATGTGTAGATTTTGATTCCCAGAATTCTCTAGCCACATATTCATTGCTGAGAATCTAAGTCTATATATTTAGAATTTTCCAAGGTTGTGAAACACTGATCTATATGGATTAAAATGATACCACCATAAGTTCCAATGCTTGAAACCAAGAAAAAGACTCCAGTGCATTGCATATATTTAATAAACCAATAACTAAGTCCGTGATGGCGAACACGGGTGCCACAGGTGGCACGTGGAGCCATATCAGTGAGCATGTAAGCATTGCCCTAGTTCAGCTCTGATGCATATGGGGGTGCTGGCCAGCTGATTATCAGGCCTTCCAGGCCCACTAGAAGTTGGGAAAGAGGCTGTTTGCAGCCTCTGGATGGCCTGGGGGGATGGAGAAGACCCATTTTTCACTCTTCCCAGGCTCCAGAGCCTTTCTAGGGAGGGTGAGGTGAATTGAATTATGGGTGTGGGCATGTGAAAGTGCAACACCCCTCCCGGCACCCCTCACTTTTGGCACGCGATGGCAAAAAGGTTAGCCATCACTGACCTAAGTAATGAATGCCATGGCTTTTGAGGCTTGTTTATTGTGCAAACTGCTTCTTAATAAGATTATTGCAGAAGTCCATCAACAGCTAACATCTCTATGGCAGTGATAGCAACTGCTGCCTTGGAACAATACTATTAAAAAGGCATTTCTGTTGAATCTGGGAATGATCTAATAAGAGGCATCAGGCAAGATATTGCTGACTTATATTACGTTAGAAGCCTACTGTGTTAGTTTGACTTTGAAAGAGGAGACTTTTGACATCAGAGAACTACTGTATGTTGTTTAATTGAGGCTGCTAACAAAAGGAAATGATCAAGTTTGAATTTTCAGAGATGCATTCTAGCGAGCAAGTCTCTAGTCCTCCGATAGTGTGGTATGTGTTTGACATGACTGTAATAAAAGTAAAGCTTCAATGATAAATATATGGGTAGAAAGATACATAAAAATCAAAACCTGGTGCTGCAGCAAAAGTAACATTTGACGGCACATTCATGTAAAAGCCTCTAAAAAGGATTTTTAGTAAAACCATTAACATGTAATTAGAGCTCCAAGCGTGCTAACATACTATTTAAGATCTGACATTTCTGTCCATCTTTGTTTTGACTACCAAGGGAAAAAAGATAATGCACACTTTTCAAGTGTCAGGTTAACTTATTTAAGAATGCACTATGATTCTTCATATTTTCTCTGAATTATTTACAACTCTACTTGATATTGATATTTTAATAATTCATTGCTTTCTACAGTTGAATCCCTGAAGACTAGAATGTTCAGTAATGGTTTTAGATTTTTTTTCCAAATAATCTACTAACATTAAAAAACACAAGAAAAATTTATTAGACAATATTCTTAGCAATTTATTGAAAATTGGAAATACTTTGGACTGTGAAATAAATCAAAATATATGTTATCCTTTGGTTTCCAAAGTCCTATTACAACTAAAATATCTCTTGTGAACTGTTTTTGAGTTCCATTTGGAACTGACAGATTTCATTTTCCAATGTCTTGATATGATTAAATATATTTGTTGCTAGTAGTGTTACTCCCTTTTTGCCAAATTCTTATTTGGCAAAAATGCTTCATTTATTTCATATCAAATTTTCCAAGTTGCTTACAGTTAATTTTCAACTTGCAGTTGGTTGTTTGATGACAAAAGTTATAATGGGCCTCACTAAAATCATGACAGTTTTTGTAGTTATGACAGTTCACCTTTACTGCTGGTTCACCTTTACGGCTATTTGTAGCATCTCAGTATCATGTGACTATGGTAGTGACTTCTTTTTTACTGGTTTCCAACATTATTTCCAGTTTGTGACAAAAAACGCTTGTTGGAAAAAATGGATTTGCTTAATAACTGCAGTGTTCACGACTGGGGTGCTTGCTTAATGACCACTGCAAGAAATGTCAAAAAAATCAGATCTGGTCATGCAAGGCTTCCAATCAAATTATGGCCATAATTCTGCACTCAATTGTAGTAGTAAATCAAGGGCTATCTATGGCAGCAGTCGCCAACTGGTGGTCTGTGGATCACTGGTGGTCCATGAGAAAATTTTGGTGGTCTGCAGAGAAACTATTTTGGGAGAAGGCTGGAGGGAAGAGCCAACTCTTTTTCATGATGGCTACTTAGCTCCAACAACTGTTTGCTATTGGGGCCCTAAGGAGTCTGGGCGGGCAGGTGAGGAGTGGCTGGGAGGGGAAGGATAAGTAGAGGCCAGCGAGGTCCCCCTCGACATAAGTGGCATCAAGTTGGCCATGCCCACCCAGTCACATGACCACCTAGCCACTCCCTCCAAGCCAGTCATTAGGCAGATCATATTAGTGGTCCGTGAGATTTAAAATTATGAATTTAGTGGTCCCTGAGGTCCAAAACGTTGAGGATCCCTGATCTATGGTATGTTATTGAGATTTAGCTACTTTCATAAAGAAACAGTATTCTGTATAGGTTTAAAGGCAATTTATGATACAGATTTAAATTATTCTTCTTTGCTTTACTAGTTCATGTTTTTCTACGATGACTGTCAGAATGTTTGTGCCATGGCAATATATCAATAGCTTGCCAAATTTGTATCACAAACTGAAATTGACAACCTTGGCTTAACTAAAGAACAGAAAGTCTACAAAATGTAAACTTGTTTTTAATCTCAGTATGAACTGATAAGGAATTTTTATGCTTGCCCTAACAGTTTGAAACTCTGATATATGTGGAAGGTTGGTGAGGAAGGGAAACCTATCAGTCGGATTAGGAATATCAATTTGTTTCTTAATGTCTTCATATTACAAGATACTATCCTTTTCATTTCTATACACAAAATAATGAGTATTATTCTGCGGGTGCAGCCAGTTTTGTAAAAAAAATTCCAATATAATTAGAACCATTCACGTATTCTCATTTGAAAATGAAAAAGTTTATTAATATGATTGTGGAATAGAGCTCCTCAATCATATTAAGCATATAGAATTGTGTTTTACTAGGTAAAGGTAAAGGTTTCCCTTGTACTAGTCATTTCCGACTCTAGGGGGCGGTGCTAATCTCCATTTCTAAGCCAAAGAGCACTGTCCAAAGATGTCATGTGACCAGTATGACTCAACGCCAAAGGCACACAGAATGCTGTTACCTTCCCACCAAAGGTGGTCCCTATTTTTTTCTACTTGCATTTTTACATGCTTTCAAAACTGCTAGGTTGGCACTAGGGATTTGAACCGCTGAACTGCCGACCTTACAATCGACAAACTCAGCTGCCTTGCCCACTGAGCCATCATGTCCATGGGTCAACCTCTGCTCTAGAATAATGCAAATGATCTGTCTGCCAAGATTATAAATCCTGCCATTCCCCACCGTCCAGCCAGAGTTGAAGAAACGTCTTAGATGAGAAGTGAAGCATCTTCAAAGAAAAACAAAGTCCAGTTGCCTCTTGAAAAAGCACCTTTGGGACAATCATGATCAGGATCAGCAGCAGGTTTCCAATATTCTTACCACTGGTTCACACCATACACATGCCTTCCGCACATAATGCCCAGCCTTCTGCGCATGCATTTTGCTCACTCGCGCACCTTTCGCGCATGCACCCAGCCTTGAAAATGTGCCTAAATAGGACACCATAGAGCTGGAGCAGGTGGGCACGCCCACCTGTGATCTTCGCTACTGGTTCGCCCAAACCAGTATTAACTGGCTGAATGCCACCATTGACCTGGCTGTCATGCCTCTGCCAGCGTCCGATTCGGAGGTCGAGGAGAAGCAGCTGGCAGAGAGCAGTGAGGGGGAGGCTGGAACAGAGGAGGTGCAGGTTCCGGAAGAATCTAGTGAGCTGGGGGTGGAGTCAGAGAGGGACAGCTTAGAGGAGCAGCAGCCCCACCTGACTCGAGACAGAGATGCAGAGACAAAGGGGTTATGGAAAAAAAAAAAGATTACTTGAGAGTAAAGATAGATGAGTGGAGCCTTTAAAAACCAGCCAGTGGTAATCAGCAATTGCTGGGGTCAAAGCGTTGCGTTCTTCCAGGCTAGGGTGACCATCCGTCCCACTTTTGGTGGGACAGGCATGCTTTTTCAATGAAAGTCCTGCGTCCCGCAGTGTTTTGCAATTGTCCCGGGGTTTTTTTCAGTCTTTTTTTAAATGTGTTACAGGAAGCAGGAAGTAGGAATTGCGAGCGGATGGTGAAGTTCCTGCAGGTTGGTTTCTTCCTCCCCCCCCCCCAGTTGACACTGCCAGGGCTGCCAGCAGGCCTGAGTGATTTTTAAAAGTCCATTTTTTTCCCTCTGTCGGCAGCCCGCCCGGCCCCCCCCCCCCAAGCCCCCAAAACCTGTTGACGATGTCCCGCCGAAGGTGTGGGAAAATCTGGTCACTTTATTCCAGGCTAACGTCTCATGTCTTGATATCTGTAAGTAACCAGCCTTTGATCCAAGTTTTGCTTCCTGATAAGACTTAATTATGTTTGGACTGAAGCCACAGTTTGTGGGCAAGGATTTACTTTTGGTTTTGAAAGAAGCGCAATTAACTTTGAAATAAAGAAGCTTTAAGTTTTGGACAATTAAAGTGTGTTTGTTTAAATTTTCAGTTTAGGGATTTTGACTAATTGATCCGTGCTGGGCCATTACAATGGCTGACTGAGAATCTCCATAGATGTCTCATGGAGATGTTGAATAGGAATGGAGACAGCACCAAAGCCTTCAGCCTAAAAATAAGGTGCCAAGGATGAGATCTCTTCTCCCCTGTAATCACCGACTGGAAATATCAGAGAAAGGTCTTTGCTTTGCTCACAAATTCATGCCTTTCTTGTTTCTCTGCTGTAAATGAAAGTTTCCGATTCTCTGTCTTCAGTGACTAATGACTACAATCGCCAGTTCAGTAATGACAAAACCAAAACAGTCTTAACTATTTCATTTATGTATCTGTTTAGAGTATCCAGCATGATTCACAACCACTACAATAACCACAATGCAGGGGCGAAACCCAGCAGGTTCTGAAAGGTTCTGGAGAGCCAGTAGCGGAAATTGTGATCAGTTCAGAGAACCAGCAAAAACTAACTCTGGCTGGCCCCAGGAGTGGTGCGGGACTGGGAATTTTGTGGTATGCCTCCCCTGGAGTGGGGAGGGAATGGGGATTCTGCAGTATCCTTCCCCTGCGATGCCCACCAAGTCACACCCACAGAACCAGTAGTATTTTTTTTTAAATTTCACCATTGCCACAATGGCTCGAATAAGGTAAATCCTGTCTCTGCCAGTTGGCTTGGGTCTCCAGTGGGAGCACACTGTGCTGGAGGTGGATGATTGAATGGGAGACAAAATCCTATCCTCATATAGTCCACACTCTTGGTTTACTCTTGGTTTTTCATCTTTCTTTAATTGTTCATTTTAATGTTTCTAATGCTTTTATATGTATGCTATAATGCCATTATAAGCTGCTTGGGGTGATTCTGGATAGCGAGATTGGCGGTTGAATTGAATTAATAAATAAGTCCACTTAACCTCTTGTTGCTAATAATGATAAGAAAGAATGGCATCATAAATATGTGCACATGATTGCATTTTGGACCCTTGGCAACTGGCATGCATTTCTGGCTATTTGTAGCTTCCTGAGACTACCTGGCCATGATTGTCAATGTTTTTTGCTGGTGTCAGCTGTTTACTTCCAGTTTCTGATAATAAAAACCATGCCCATTGGATAAAATGGATTTGCTTAACAACCAATGGTGTTCACTTAATAGTCATAGTGTTTGGCCACAAAAATATCATAAAACCTCAGGGGACTCTCTAGCACAGTGGTTCCCAAAGTGGGCAGTACTGCCCCCTGGAGGTAAGTGGGATAACATTAGGGGGACGATAAGAGGCAAGGGAAGCAGCAGGGGGTACTAAGAGGCAAGGGAGACAGCAGGGGGGCTCTAAGAGGTGGCAGAGGAGTGCTGGAGGTGGGCCAAGGGTGAAATCCTCCCAGTTCAGACTGGTTTGTAGAACCAGTAGTGGTGATTGGTGCTTCCGGCTGCTAGGCCCACTATTTTTCCTAATGGGTTCTTGGGAGGGGGGAGGGTGTCATGTGATTGAGTGGGCGTGGCTTTGAGTGAGATTGAGTTGGCCATGCCCACTCAGTCACAGGACACCCCCCGAAGCCATGCCCACAGAACCGGTAGGGGTTGTGGCTGGGGGACACCGAGGATGAGTTTGTAGCACAAAGAGGGCTGAAAAAGTTTGGGAACCACTGCTCTAGCATCACTACCCAATTTTAGCTGGGTGGGCGGGTATGCTGCCATTCAAACCCTTAGGCTGGATTGCAGAGCTTGTCACTGTTACTTTTCAATGTGTATACATGAGGCCTATGTGCAAGGCTCAGAAACTTTCTGGGAAATAAAAATAATACAGACGTTCTATTTACAATTCTATTCTCCTTTCAATTTGAAACCATATTTTAAAAAGAGGGACAGTCGGGACAAGAAGTCTTGCAGATGCCAATATATATTATATTTTATATATATTTATATGGTGCTTGAGTATTATTTATTTTATTAAATTTATTAAATTTTATTTATTTATTTTTATTTATTGTTATGCACACAAGCTAGTTTAGGCTATTACCACCACTAACCTTTGACCATCCAGATTGTACGTTAGAAGTCAGCTATGCGGTTAACCCAGTATGACCTCTGGGGAAGGAATGTGCAATGTACAGCATGCCATTTATGTTTAATTTACAAATCCAATAAATTCTTTGGCTCCTATTCCCATGGAAACAAATGCTGGTCTTTTTTAAAAAAAACAAAAAAACAAACAAAACCACAACCCTTTCATTTTTGCATATGGAAAACCACAGATATTTAGCATAGCTATAATTTAGCTCTATTTTCACCAATCTTTGAGTTTCACACACACACACAGGCCATGTTGAACAACAGCTAGCTCTGGAAACCGCAGAGCCTCTTTTGTTCAGCCAGTGCTTCACATCCCTGTCTCAGTGTCACAGTAAAGCATGAGCTTTCCGTGAGAGCTGTACAGCAGCTCGAGTCAATGAAATCTGCCTTCTTAGCTACAGGCAACTACCCTGATCCTATTTCAGCTTAATAAGATGCCATGCAAACATTTCCCTGCCACACACAGTGCACTCTTTCTCTCTCCCCTTTTCCCCTTTAATAATCCGACTCTGAAATCTTTGGGTTGGAGGTGTTTCCATGGCGCTAACAGATATCCATCCCTATGCAAAGCTTCCTCTTTCCCACACCCAGCTACCAGCGAAGGCAATGTTATCTGCCTGCCCGTGTTATCTGCTGAAAAGGACCAGCGACCCAAAGTCCTTTTCTCTTTTTCCCCTTCCTTTGTGTCAAGTGTCTAATATTATAGCGGCATGGCTCTTAAGTGACAGCTCTTGTTTGTCAGCACCGAGCCGGACATCGAGAAAACATCAGTCCTGCATTACACACCTTGGATTTTTGTATCGTGACTGAGATGATTGTCTTCCCATGTGATTCAGCTTTTTATTTGGTGCTGTCCTCCTTTTTTTGCTCATTTATATTTTGAGCTGGCATTTCTCTCCATGGTAAGGTAAGCTCATTTAAATAAATTGTTAAGAACCTATTGCCCTCAATTTCAATGGCAATAACATTTAATGATGTGTTTTACTTGAAACGAGATAGTTGCATATAAAAGCAAGGACTAGAATAATCTTTAGCATCGATTCAAACATAGATGATGATGATGATGATGATGATGATGATGATGATGATGATGATGATGATGATGATTGCAAACAAGGCTCTATGCAAGTTTCCCCCACTTGTATGGCCTAAATTTCAAGATGCTGCAGAATTGGACATTGGGGTCTGGCTTCTTTAGGATAGAAGGTGATTAAGCAGATTTCTAATTTTTACAGACCTGGCACAATAAATAAAATGGAATTTGAGGAAGCCATTAAGATGCCTTTACCAAGAGTTTCTTTTTATTTTCTACTTCTATGTTTATGTCCACTATGGGTAACTAGAAATAAGGTTAGATCATTTAGAAGCAATTGTGGAAATTTCTTACAGCTGAAATTGCCTAAGCATTCTGTTCTGACAATGAGCAAATTCATCACAGGAATTGATGGAGAAGATGCTAGAGCTCATTCCTGTTCATCTTTTAGATATGGAACTATGATGCGTGATTTCACATTTGCACATAGGAAGAATAAAATCCATGCATGCTAAATATGATGGAAATACAAATGCACAGATTGTAGCTGCTGATAAATTTTGAACTGTAAAATGGAGGGATCTATTAAAGCTAATGTGTTCTCCCATCCCCCTTTTTTCCCCCTGTCAGGTCTCTGTGATGAATAAAGGTTAAAGTCCTGGATTCTGTCAATTGTTAGACTCCTAGAGTGGACTCCTATAAGGCAAGCTGACTTTTACATTCTGATGGGAATTTAGTGAAACAATTGTTCGCGCTACTTAATATGCTAAGAGCTTGTATGACTAATATATTACTTTAAATTGAACAGGTGCGGAGACTTCAGCAATTTAGCATTGTCCCTTCTGAAAGCATTTCTATTTGTTGTCCTGTGTTGCCGAGCTCACTGGAAACACTGGTGATTGGTAACAAATTGTTTCTCAGGCATGTGGTGGTACCAATACCATTTTAAGGAAAGGAGAACATCAAAGAGAGACCTGATCGTTTTCTGCAGTTGTTAAAGCAATACTGTTGCCTGTCATATAGGGTTAAACATGCATATCTGGGTATTAGATTCAGACTGAAAAAGGGGGCTCTGAATATTTGAAAGCTAAACATAGACCTACAGCAGAGGTTCCCAAACTTGTCAGCTTTAAGACGTATGGACTTCAACTCC
>JANHFP010000260.1:116259-127134 GCA_032468135.1 Calamaria suluensis | reverse complement strand
ATTTAATATATATTACAATAAATCAAAATAATCAAAATAATTTCTAACTTAAAATTCAAAATAAACTTAAAACTTAAAACAAAACAAAAATTTCCAAACTGGCATCTCTTTAGAAAGGATAGAGGCCTCTAATTTAAAGACAAAAGAAATTGAAATATAGAAAAAATGGACATCTAGAAGAGGACAAAATCAACACTATAAGGTTGCCTGCATTGAAGCTTGTTCTCAAATAATCAGGTAGCATAACTATTAAAAGATGCCAATATTGTAATATCAAATATGAACAGCTCACTGCAAGAAACATAGTAATTAATGTACAGTATTTCTGTAATTGTAACTGAATATCTTGGATGCAAAATCAACAAAACAAGAAAAAAAGCTACATCAATATGAAAGATCAGATTGAAAGAAAAAGATCAGCATGCTAAGAGCAAATGTAAGCAAGCTAGTACAGACCCTAATGGAAGCCAAGATCTACTCCTGGGAAACATCCTTTTATAGCCACCAACAATTATATTATGTTATATTAAATCATATGAGATAATAAAATAACTATGCCGTAGAGAAATAAGCACTTTGCTCTAATCTTCTGATAAAAAGACTGGTAAAGTACACATTATAAATTATAAAATCAAGCTAAGAAAACAGTGACGTATAACTGGAGTATTACTTGTTTACTGAAATTTCCATATATGAGAAAAAGGCTAATGATGAATTGAGGAATGGAATTGTTCTTGGCCTTTAGCCATACTCATTAGAGATGTAACTTTACATACTATCATCACTTTCTCAACAAGTATTCGTCCAATTTTGGGCAGAAGGTGGGGAATGGGAATGGCATATCCTAGCTTTACATCATTTATGTTAGAAAGTTAATATTCCTAACCAATACAGTAATGCTGTTAAATACAAAATACTTGAAAATTAGATACACACATACAGCAGTCAACTATCCAAGAGATGGTGATGGATTCTCTTAGAGAACTGAGAAGGAATGAGATTAGGGAGTGATGAGTACTTGCTTAGAAAGTCCATGTCAAACAATATGGTTTAAAAATCATTCTGTTCATATGTACACATGGCAAAGCAATGAATATAAATCCAGCAGGTTACCTGATTTGATTTCTTATGATTAAAGACTAAATATTTAGTAAAGGACCAATGAGAGGATTAACTGTTAGGAGAACGTTGAAAATGGTAAGACTGGAGATTTAGGCATTGTAACTGGAAAAATGTTGAAATGTAGACTTAGTTCACCTATGACCGTGATGGCAAACCTATGGCACACGTGCCACATGTGGCACACGGAGCCATATTGGTGGGCACGTGAGCACAGGGATAAAGTAATTGGTGAAGTGCATAGAATTATGGGTGTGGCCACACCTCCTGCCACATTTCCCCTCTTTTGGCACTTGATGGCAAAAAGGTTAGCCATCACTGGCCTATGGAATAGCGGTATGATTTATCTAACATGTATGTTAAAATTGCAACTGGTCCTATAACTGAAATAATGTTATTAAGAGTTTGCCTGTACAAAGGGAATGGTATTGAAAACGAATACAAATACAATAAGGGAATTCATTTGTCATGTGTCTGAGAAACTGTTTGGCTAAGCCCTGTTTGGAAGACTGTAAGAGGGACAATGAGAACAGTTTGGAAAGAGTAGTGCAGCTGTATCTGACTTGTGTAGACCAGACTTTGCACTTTAATAGGATCATTGAGAAATATATAAATATAAGAAAGGGTTTCTTTTATTTCTAGAAGTAAGGAAGGAAGGAAGGGCTCATCATTCCCTCAACTGCCATAACAAAATCTGCCACTCCTACTCTTGTGTGAGGATAACAACTTTGCTGACCACATTTTTTTTTCAAAATAATTTTATAAATTTTCATAGGCTATGGAAAAAGGAAATGCGAAGGGAGAAAGGGTACATTTCCATGTTTAAATCAACAAACTGCAAGCCAGGTTTAAATGGTATATTACAATAATAAGTATTAATAAGTATTAATAATAAGTATTATTATTATTATAACATTATAAAATATAATGTTACATTATATTCTTTAATTATATTATATTCAAAAAGAAAGCAAAGTTTGAAAAGTTTATATTTTATTCACCATTATTTCTCTTAATATTATGTTAACCATCAATAAAGTTTTTCCATGTTCCAAAACATAATATATCTATCTTTTCTTTATTTCTACTATTGCCCTCTCCATTTCTTACAATTTTTATCTTTTTAATTTTTTTTCTTAATTATGTTTATCAAGTAGTAATCATATATCTTTTTTTGTTTTTCATTTGTGTTTCATCAGTTCCTTATTCAACTGAAATTTACCTAATTTTTGAGGCACAATAAAATGACAGCTGGGGGTGGGTTTCTCCTTTCCTTCCATCTGAAGGAAAGGAAGAAAACACATTGCTGGAGTATTGGGAGGGGACTTAAAACGTAATCCACTGATCTATTTCTTCCATAAAAGAAAAAAAGTCATTAAGTCAAACTGCTAACTAAAATAGCTGACAACACTTCATTCTATAATTATTGGGTGTGATAAACTGGAAAAAGAGATGGAGTGAATCCTAAAAGCAAGGGTCTATGTCCATAGTCTCTCAATCCTTTCTACGACTGGGGCAACTGATCATCATTGTCACAGCATTTTAGGCAAAAAAATACTGTGTTTTCTTTCCGGTGAAAATGCCATGTGGTTATAATTTGTTACAGCACTAGATCAACTATAATTTCTTATTCAATTTTGATTCATAACAGACTAGACCTGGCTACGACCGCTTGGATACATGAAAATTGATTTCAAATGGTCTTGCCTGCCTTGTTATAACTGGATCTAGAATATAACCATACACACAGGAACTCCACAAAAGTTTGTATTATAGGCATGAATTAAAGAGCTACTGCAACAGAAGTGCATATGGACCTTCATCCCTTAAGCCTTGTTTATTTCCTTCCTCTGTAGCCTACTTCTCATGGCTAAGAAATTAGACCGTTTTGACAATAATGAGCAGGTGAAAGAGAAAGCAAAGGTGGTTTGGGTGGTAAGACTTCTTCACCACATTTTAGCATAGGAAGCATCCAAAGCAGGCCTTCAAAGGTGATCCCTGGATATCTGGGAAACATTCCAGACACAAATGTCCTGAAATTGTCCTCTCTTCAGGTACTGGCAGTAATTTTATGCATGAACGTTTCTCTGATTTCTTTAGTCTTAATCAGGGGTCTCCAACCTTGGCAACTTTAAGACCTGTGGATTTCAACTCTGGGGGTTGAAGTCCACAAGTCTTAAACTTGACATGGTTGGAGACCCCTGGTCTAAATGACATAGATAGACAGAAGGTCTACTTGAGGAGGAAATGGAAGCCCTCTATAGGCAAAGTCCAAACATAATAATAGCATTATTAAGGAAGATTACACTATTTCTGGCTATTTCACCTTTCCCTTTGAAAATCCTATATTATTTCACATGCATTCTCCTTTAAATTGTGTGTTACTATGGCTTTATTTATTTATTTATTATATTTTATTGTTTAGATTTATATATCGCCCCATCTCCGAAGACTCGGGGCGGTTTACAGGGATTTAATAGATATTACAATATTCAAAATCAAAAAATCAAAAATCAAAATAACTTCCAACTCAAAAACCCAGAATCCATTTTTAAACTCAAAACCCCTCCCTGCCTTGTGCCTCCTCTCTTGATTCAAGATCTGTCATCAAGGGGCACAAGGCCTAAATAAATGGGTAAATAAATAAGTAAATAAATACATAAACAATACACAAATAAATAAATAAATAAATCAAACAAAATATAATAATAAATCAGAACAAGATAATATAAACAAAATAAAAACAAAGCCTTCCAGGCCGGCAAGACAATCTCGCAGAAGGGCCCCAAGATGTTCTCTCTCAGTGGAGACAACGCTCCCACAAACAGTTGGTACGTTCAGGCGACAGGCATGTGTCCAGTCCGGGTGAAGAGGCCGATGAGCTCCCTCTTCAGAGGACCTGAAGATGGTCTGCGACGATGAAGAGGACGATGAAGAAGTATCCGCGGTATCCTATTATGCTAGCAACGGCGGCAGGAGGCTCCACCCACCTGCCCGGATGCTTCTGCACATGTGCAGAAGTCTTGCACCCATGTGAGCGCCTGCAAAACCGCAAGCAAACAGTAGTGATGGGATTTGCAACCCACTACTGATCTTAGTTTAGTACTTCTTTAAGCCAGTTTTGAATTGTCTGAAACGTGCTTGGAAAACCAAGGGTCCTTAGCTTTTTCGTTTGTTTGTTTAAGTGGTTTAAAAAGGTTTCCCTCGCGCATATGTGCTAGTTGTTTCTGACTCTAGGGGGCAGTGCTCATCTCCGTTTCAAATCCGAAGAGCCAGCGCTGTCCTAAGATGTCTCCGTGGTCATGTGGCCGGCATGACTAAACGGCCAAGGTGCACGGAAATCTAAAATCTTGAATGGGTTACTCAATAGCTTCAAAACCCACTGGAGTTAGTGTAATTGAACACTTTGCATAATGCAAAGCAGAACTGTTAAAATCTTGCACTTCTATTTCATTGAATCAAAGGTGGGAAAAGGATAAAGTAAAGGTTTCCCTCACACTAGTCGTGCTAGTCGTTTCTGACTCTAGGGGCCCGTGCTCATCTTCATTTCAAAGCTGAAGAGCCAGAACTGTCCGAAGATGTCTCCGTGGTCATGTGGTCAGCATGACTAAAGCACAGAACGCTGTTACCTTCCCACCAAAGGTGGCCCCTATTTTTTCTACTTGCATTTTTACGTGCTTTTGAAACTGCTAGGTTGGCAGAAGCTGGGACAAGTAACGGGAGCTCACCCCATTACACGGCACTAGGGATTCGAACCACTGAACTGCCGACCTTCCAATCGACAAGCTCAGCTGTCTTACCGGCTGAGCCACCGTGTCCCTTTTAAGTGGTTTACTGAAGAGTTAAATCCAGGGCAATGAATTAACCTTATAGTAAGTCTTCCAGCTCAGTCACTGAAGTAAATTGATTGTGACCCTGAAAAAGCTGGTAGAGGTAGAAATACATACTGCAGATTCCCACCCTTGAAAATCATACTTCACAGCATGTAGGAGAGGGGGAAGCATTCCACTCTATTTGTTTTTGTCACCAAGAAGCCCCTTGATGTGCTGCTGCATCAGCAGCTGTGAAATGGTGTTTCTCTCTGATCTTGACCTGACACCTCACATGGATGAAAGGCACAAGAGGTTTACTCTGCAGCTGACAACACAATCAGCCCTTCTTTACATCCCACCTGCTTGGCTTTAGTTAAGTAAACTGACAGCAGATGATTCCTCTGTTCCCACACCTGGGGTACCAAGTTATGTTCTCATCCTTTTAACTTGCTGGAAATGATCGAGACAATTGTCCCCATGCAGCCTTGAAAAGAATTCAGTAGGAACGAAATGGAAATGAGATGTTTGGATAAAGTAGGGGTTCAAGTTCTCAAACAGTAGGAAAGTTCCTCTTGCCATAAAATGGAGGGCAGTCATGTATGTGTCAGGCTGTTCAGGTTAATGGGCAAAGTAACCCTTTACTTGGCAGTCACACTAGTTCCATCCAGGTTTGTGCCCCTCCTTTTCCTTATCCAACTGGACTTTGGGGATAAATTTGTGTGTATGAGGGGGTGGAATTAAACAGGCAATGAAGAGAAGAAGGATATATTAGCTGAACTGTGGTGATGCAATGGTTAGAACGCAGTATTACCAGCTAATTCTGCCGACTGCCAGGAGTTCGATCCTGAATGGCTCAAGATAGGCTCAGCCTTGCATCCTTCTGAGGTTGATAAAATGAGGACCCAGATTGTTGGGGAC
Organism: Calamaria suluensis; assembly: GCA_032468135.1. Taxonomy (NCBI): domain Eukaryota; kingdom Metazoa; phylum Chordata; class Lepidosauria; order Squamata; family Calamariidae; genus Calamaria; species Calamaria suluensis. Next base: position 121,285 of record JANHFP010000260.1, on the reverse strand, counting down.
ATTATCCTGACTTTGTAAACCTCTTACATAAGGCTGTAAATCACTGTGAAGTGGTATATAAAGTCTTAAGTGCATGTGATATTTCTATATTATAAAATGGAAGCACAGGAGAAAATGTTTTGGATTTTTTTAAAAAAAACCATCATAGATTCTTCCATTGTATGATAAAATTGTATTGTGGTTTAAATTATGTATTTTACTAAGTCCAGGACAGAGGCATCAGTGACTGAAACAAGTAGTTACTCTATAATTTAGATAAATATAGTTTAATCTTGGTTGGATTAGTGTGCTACATATTTCAAAAGTAGTCAGAAGTTGGAAACTTATGTGTGATATCTTACTGGGCTTATAAACTGCTCCAGTCATGATTGACTCCGAGTGGCATATATCCCAATAAATATGGGAAATGAAGAGATTAAAAACACACTTTTTGGCGTTTCTTCCCTGGCATATACGTGATGCAGAGAAATACTATCAAATTTAGAGTAATTTACTCTGGAGAGCTTCAATAGACTTGAAGGTTACCAAACTGGTAATTATCATTAAAGCCTAGACAACAACTAGTGTACTCCTTTGGGTTCAATGAGATTTTACTTCCATAGAACCAACCATAGGATCAGAAGGCAAGCTCTGAGTAGACACAATTGAACTACCCCAAAATGATGAGTTCTCAAGCTGTCTCCTGTATAGACAATACCATGGGAAAGGGAAGACAAATGTCAACAAATTATTTAAGATAAAATGGGGATAGTTTGTAAAGCTGCAAGAAGAAAGCCACAGAGGTGACTGTGAAAGTACAGCTATTTAGATGTAGTGCTGAGGCCTAATTTGCTCCATAATGTTTGAATCGATCAGCTATTCCTTTTCTAAATAAATACTGGACATTTGTTTTTATAGTAATTTTTATTAAGAATTGCACCAGTAAAAAAACCTAAAACAAATTGAAAAAGCAAGAATAAAAATAAAAGTTGCAGAAAAAAGGAGAAAAAAAAGAATAGATTAAAAAGAAAAATATATAAAGAAGTGACTTCCCACCTTCATCAAAATAAACAATTTTAGTAATTTATCTTCTCTTAAAATACAACAGATGATCTCTTATTCCATATCAATCTCTCATTGATAAATAAATCCATAAAAACAAATCACTTGCAACCTGATGTCCCTTAAGGATTTTAATCTTGATTAAATAAAGTTTATATTCCTTCCTTTTACTTCTAACAATCTTGATTTTTAATCCAGCCAAATAATATCCTAGATTAGAACTTAATTTCTTTCCGTGTTTTCTTTGTCTCTTCTCATAACATTCTTCAAAAACTTTAATAAGCCTCTTTTCTTTTGTAACTTATAGTAATATATGAACTGTTATCTATGCAATGTTTTGGGTTCAGTTCCCAAAAACATATGTGGATACCATGGAAATGTGAATTTTTTTCCTGTCTGAAATTCTTGAAGTACATTGCAAGATCATGGGAGAAAGTCACGGCTATTGTAAGAAACAGTTGCTATATACATATCCTCATTCATTTCAAAGGACTTAGAAGCCATCAAAGCATTAACATAAACATGTATTTCTGCATGTCTCCAGGAACTCCTGGGAGAAATTTTCTCTGTATATTTTCTAGGGCTGGGAGGCAGTATTTACAATTACTCTTCAAATTATAATCTAAGAATTGTGGAAATGTCTACATCTCTCAAAATTTCAAATCAGATCTGAAATCCACACGGGTCATATTACCCATTGTGTTTTCCACCTTCCCACCTCTAAAGTTGCATTGTCATTGTCTGAGTCACCCAAGGTTTCTTTTGCAAAACACTCTTTGGAATGTCTTCCGGTTGCTAAAAAAAATACTAACTTTCTTAACAAAAGCTGGACCTCAGGGCAGATATCCAGGGGTTAATATGGGCCATAAATAACCATGTATAGAGTCACAGTTAATCACTGAAATGATAGAGAAGTCTGGCATCAATGTCAAATAGGGGGAAAATTTATCCCCACCCAAATTGAGGTGCTTATTACAGAATGCTTATTGTTATAAAAAAAATCATAGCTAGGAAATATCTAGTAGGCCTGTACATAATTAAAGATGGAGAAAGATTTTCAATGCTCCATTGGCTCTTTAAGGGCAACTCCTGTAAAGATCAGTAAAACTAAATCTTGATCTTGCTTTATATTTGATATTTCAGAAGGTGGGATCTCTTCCTATTTGATGAAAGGTCCTACAATATGTGGTTGCCAATTATGAAGAGCTACTTAAAGAAGCAGAGGGACGTGGTGGCTCAGCGGATAAGGCAGCTGATCTTGTTGATCGGTAGGTCGGCAGTTCAGCTGTTCGAATCCCTAGTGCCGCATAATGCGGTGAGCTCCTGTTACCTGTCCCAACCTAGCGGTTTCGAAAGCATGCAAAAATGCAAGTAGAAAAAATGGGGACCACCTTTGGTGGGAAGGTAACAGTGTTCCGTGTGCCTTTGGCATTTAGTCATGCCAGCCACATGACCACGGAGACGTCTTCGGACAGTGCTGGCTCTTCAGCTTTGAAATGGAGATGAGCACTGGCCCCTAGAATTGGAAATGACTAGCACATATGTGCAAGGGTAACCTTTACCTTTACCTTACAAAATTATGCAGAAACCTTCTCCAGAAAGTATTGCTGGCAAAGTCATCACTACCACCACCAAATCAGCACCGCTTTAAATAGACATCTTTAAAGTAGCCAATATCTGGTCAGCCACCCTTAATATAATCACAATAACCAATAACCACAATAACCAATAACCGCACCCACACCCCATGAACACCGTAATCCTCCTAACTTGCTTGAAGTGTGTTCAACTGGAAATCCCTCACCACACCCAGGAAGTGTATGGGAGACATTTTCTGAAATCTTCATCAAGATATATATATGTGGAACCAGGGACAGGTGATGGTTTACCTTCACTTCACCTGTGGGGACTGGGCCCCTGCCCCACATTTTGCATAAACATTGTATATTTCCCTGACATAATTCAAACCTAAAAATGCCTCTTTGAGTGGACCTTTCACTTACAAACAGAGGTTTTAGATGCTAAACAGCAAAAGTGAAAAGCCCTGAAAAGCACAAAAGAACATCACCAAAGACAAGAAATGAAATTTTCCAGCTTTCTGGGGGAATGATTACTCTAGAAGTAAAAAATGACCTCATTGTATTTCCTTCTTTATTCTGTTAACACTAAAGAATACCATTTCTGTAATAATACCACAAAATATTTAATTCGTTAGATATGACTCATTTCAAATAAGTTTATTGTTTTACCTTATTTATAGGTAGTGACAATTGTTTATGAAATATGTATATCATGTGTGTAGCTGCCAATTTAAAAAAGAAAATAACCTCAATAAATGCATAATTACATACAGGTATACCTATATACATGTACAGGTGCACATAAATTATCTTAAGTAATAACTGATGATAGAATTGCTGTAAGTGGTTTTGGCTAATCCTTTTTTAAAATTATGTACTTTAGTTGCCAAAACCACACTTGGCAGCAGTGAATTCAGTGATAAGGAAGCACTGCATGAAGCTATATTTAGAACATTACTTTCTGAATGACTTTTTAATGCTACAAACAAAGAAACATGAGGATGATTGAAGCAATCCAGTTCAGTCTGTTTCCAAAGGGAGCCAGGTAAATATTTATAGGAACTTTCTAAGGTGATGATGAGGGCACCACAATTTTCACAACTGTTTATACCCCTTGGAGCTCACATGAAACAAACTTGCCTCAACCTTAATTTTTAGAAGTGCTATCCACCTCTGGTTTATAAATTCAAAAAATCTTACAATTTATGTAATTTGCTTTGCTGTAAAGACTTCACCTACAATATGGATGGCTGGATGGAGAAATTCACACCAAGAGCTGGAGGATTCGCCACCCGAATTGCCTTGCGTTCACACGACCCCCCCCCCAACAAGCCAACCACGTTTCGGCGATGACGATCAGCGCATGGGACCGCGCAGAACCCAGCGCCACGTGCAGCCTCACTTCCTCTACCCCGCCGCTTCCGCCCGGGGGGGGGGGGAGGGCGCACCAATCAGAGAGCCTCGCCTCGCCAGCTGGGCCTCTCCATTGGCCGCGCTCCCTCCGCCCGCCCCCGAAAGAGGCGCGGCTCCCTGATAGGATGAGGCGGGGACGGCGGCCATTGGCCCGCCGTGCGCCGTCCGCGAGGGCTCTGAAGCCCCCACCCCCCCGACGTCCATCCCGCCGAGTGGGCGGGGCGCGACGGCCCGCGCGGTTCCCGATTGGCCGGAGCGACCCCAGCGGGGCGGGGAAAAGAGCGAAGAGCTCCCTCAGCCTCCCCTCTTTTCGGCTCAGGCGGAGACTCGAGCCAGGCGCTGAGAGCGTGAGGTGGTTTTTTTTTTCCTCCCTCCCTCGCTGCAGCTGAACATCCGGACAACTCCGCCGCCATTATGGTGAAGCTCGCTAAGGTGAGAGACGCGCGGCCTAGCCTGAGAGAAGGAGGAGGAGGATGGCGGCGGCGGCCTTAGAAGAAAAAATCAGCCAGGCTATTGTGGGGGCGGGAGGAGCGGGGGAGGGGGCGCTGTTTGACGAGGGCGGCCTTGCGCGCGCGCGCGCGGCGGTTTCTAGCCCCCCGCGCGCAATCCGTGAAGAAAGCCAGGCGGCGGCGAGGGGATGAAATTAGAAACGGTTTGAGCGCGGCGAGGAGGAGGAGGAGGGGGCCACCCCCGCCCCGCGTCTCGCTATTCCCCCTCCTCGCGCCTCGGAAAGCGTTTCTCGGGCGCCCACACGCGCTCGGCGGGCGGAACGTTCGGCGGTTTCTAGGCGCCCCCCCCCCCATCCCCTCCCGCGAGCGCGCCGCACCGGCGTTTTTTGATAGGGGGAGGGAGCGCGCGCGCGCGCGCGCCTCGCCTGCCGAGAACGGTTTCTAGGCGCCCCGCGGCCCGCCTCGCGACGCCCGACGTCGCCCCTCCTGCGCACGCGCGGAATCCCATTATATGTATTTTTTTTTTCAAAAAAAAAAAAAAGG
>JANHFP010000260.1:99775-110183 GCA_032468135.1 Calamaria suluensis | reverse complement strand
AATTAGTTTAATTGTATTTTAATAGTCTATTGCATATTTATGTTTTAAAGGTTTTGGCTGTGCACCGCCCCGAGTCCACAAGGAGAGGGGCGGTATAGAAATCCAATAAACTATAACTATAACCTGCTGATTCACAGTGTCCCTTTAATTTCTCATGATTTTATAGAGAAAGTTCACTTCTGGATTTGTCCCTAGAAGTTGCCGTTGTAGATCAAATTCCAGTATTTTTTCTTCGATCCTGTTCTTCCACATTACTTGTTGTCTTTACTTCCTACTCCTTTCATCCTTACCAAGTGTAATAATTGCTTTTAAGCTATTACTGACTTGCATCACATACACAAAATACAGTATATGTTGATCATCGTATTATGGAGTTTTAAGTCTCTACTTGACCGAAGACTGACTGACTGGTTCTTCTTGCAGTCATTGGTGTTCCTGGCAACTACCTTGGTCCCATAATTAGAAGGCAGCTTTCTTTTGTTCTTTCTCAGTGTGATACACTATACTAATATGACAAAATATTGCTTTAACTATTCTGATGTTTGTTGTTATAGAAATATCCACATCTTCCATGGACATGTCTAAATTTGTCATTATCTTTTCCTAGGATTAATACCCTCTCTATTTCTTCAGCACACTGTCAATCACGAGCCTAAGAAAACATCTGTTCTTGATCCCAAGAAAACAAAACCATCACATTCACTTCTTCACTTTCAATTGTAACTTCAACAACCATGCATTCCTTTTGCCTTAATAGTTAACATTAATCTGATATTTTCTCTTTCCCTTTTTATTTTCACGAGCTCTTGCATGTCCCTTTTACTTTTGCCAACAGTTTCATCTCCATATCTCCCATTATTAGTGTTTCAGCCCCCAGTTATGAATCCAGCTATCATTTCTTCCAACCATGCCATTCTCATAACCTCTTCTTTTGACCCTCTGAAACGCCGCTTCATTGATTACAGGGAAATGTTTGACTATCTAGATCATGCATGATCTACATACTTAAACATTTTGTTGTAATTACTGAAGCAGAGGTTTCATGCAGAGGTTCAAAAGAAGAGGTGTTTATAACAGTTCCAATGCTGCCCTTTGTTCTTATTTATCCAGATTTATGTATTCTATTCACATTGCACCTTTTTTTCAAGAGCTCAAGATGAAAACCCTCCTCCCATATTCTCTATGCAGCCCTGTGAAATCAGTTGGTCTGAGAGAGAATAATTGGGTCAGAATCCTAAGTGATTGCTTGTTTTGACTGCTGCTGCCTCTGGGAACGTCTTAAAATTTTTAATTCAGATATATGTAGCATATTCCAAAATCTTCTGGAAGAAACCCTTCTATCCAATTTTGAGTGGATTGCAAGCAATGAAGATTGTCCTTCATCCATGTCCATCCCTTCTTTTATACACATATATAGCATGAAGGTCATTTATCAAACAGGAATGTTTGATAGGAATCAAACAGCTACATGTCCAAATATATGATAATTATGTAATAATGTGATAGTGCTGTCCCTTTTGCATTTTCCTCTCCATTATTCATCTCATGTCCACCTGTCCTTTCCTTAACAATATTTTCATTTACTATATCTCTTAATTTATATATCCTTCATAGGATTTTAAATTAAAATTTCTGACATTGTGACTCTCAGAATCTTAAAGCAGTCATATTATTCCCCCTTCTGTTTGGTCATATCCAATTCTCTGAGATTTCCTGGACAACTCTGTGCAGTTTTCTTGGCAAGATGTTTTTCAGAAGTGGTTTGCATTGCCTCCTTTCTAGGGCTGAGAGAAAGTGAATCAGTAGTAGGTTGCTCCTGGTTCGGTCTGGTTCTATAGAACTGGTAGTAAAACCGGCGGGAGGCTCCACCCACCCACTCTGAGGTCATCGTGGGTGATTAGCGCATGTTCAGATGTGCTCAAGCTCCTGTTGTGAACTGATAGTGCCGGTAAGTGGAACCCAGCCTGAAGTGAATGGCCTAAAACCGTGGTGGAGAACCTATGGCACGGGTGCCACATGTGGAACGTGGAGCCATATTGGTGGGCACACGAGCATTGCCCTAGTTTAGCTTTGATACGCATGCGGGCACTGTCCAGCTGATTTTCGGGCTTTCTAGGCCCATCAGAATTCGGGAAAATGGCTGTTTCCAGCCTCTGGATGGCCAGGGGGTGTGGGGAAGGCCTGTTTTTCACTCTCCCCAGGCTCCAGATCCTTTCTAGGGAGGTGGGGTGAATCAAATTATGGGTGTGGGCACGCAGACATGCAACCGCCCTGGGCACCCCCCCTCCCACATTTGGCACGCAATGGCAAAAAGGTTAGCCATCACTGGTCTAAAAAAATCACCTGGCTGGCTTTGTGCCTAAGGCAGGACTATAACTCAGGTTCTATAAGCCTAACGTCTTAACCACTACACCAAACTGACTCTCACGTAGGCAATATTATACTAATATTTGCCTTCCTCTACAAATACTTCCCTTTGGCAATTTATGAATTTAATAGCAAGTTTCCTTTCCTTGTTTTTTCTTACTTTTTCTATTCTACAGTCTTGTTTGTAATAATGCGGTTGAATATCTAGTGCAAAAATTCACAAATTGGATGCATTTTCTTTGTTGATACTAATAAAATAATTGTGTGGGCTTGGATTACACACTGACTTGAATAGTCTGTTTTATAAATGTCCATTTCTTTATCAGCTTTCACACAGTTTTGTTACAAGTGGCAATCAGTAAGTTTTTACAAGGCACCAGGGAGACAATGATAGGGAAATTTCAACCAGCTGTTAAAGCTATTTGAAGCTACTTCCTGCTGAGGAAGAAGAATTGAAGTTCTACCCTTACTACTTATTCAAGCAAGCAACCAGGAATATGGAATACACTATGGTGCGCTTTCATCTAAATGAACATAACTTAAGACTAAAGCAGCAAATCCGGGCAAATAGTATATGACTATATCTGTGCTTCTTTATACAAGCTCTTGATAGACAAAGGGTATCGTATCGTATTATATCATACCATATCATATCATACCATATCATATCATAGTTAAGGGGTGTGCATAAGAGCACCAGCGTGCCTACTGTCCCTGTCTTAATGTTCCCTTTAATTGTATTCTTTTTATGTATTCAATTCATGCTTATACTTTTATATTATCTAATATGTAATCTACAAAATAAATTGTAAGGTTAATTAATAAATAAAAATAAAAAAAATTGTTCAGCTTAGTGAGACATCCCATAGAGAGCAATATGAGATGACCTACATTCACAGGTTCTTCCATTATCCTTATACTGATATGTTTAATTTACAATTATGCGATTGGCTGCCATCGAAAACTTAGATGAAAATGTCATCAAAGTAGCAACCATTGATAGATTGATTCTTTGTGAGCTTCTGACCTCAGTGGCTATATATAATTCACACAATTATAAGAAAAATTCACACAATATCACCTCTGGAATTCTCATAAGTGCTTTTTTTCCCCCACTAAAGGCAACTGGATTGCTTTTTCCTTGAGAAAAAGGAAGACAATGTTTCACTTCTCATCCAAGAAGCTTAATTAGTTCTGACGGTGTTAGGAATGGGGAATGGAAGGATAGATTCTGGCAGTTGAGACTGGGTGGGTGGGGGAGGGGTCGTGAACAGATAGGTTTTGATGGGGGATGAAAGAATAGGTTCTGATAGTATGGTGGGGTGTGTGGAAGGATTGTATTTCTTTGCAGCCATTTGGTCCTTAGCACTTCTCTGAGAACTGTTGAGGGCACTTGGGATCACCTGAATCATAGTGCAATTGGTTGTTTGGCTCTTCTTGGAACTACTGAAAAGACCACATTGTAAACTGATGTGTGGTGTCTTATTTCTTCTTCTTCCTCAAGGAAAAAACAGTCCGGTAGCCTTCTGAAGAAAAAAAAAAAGCACCTTTGAGACAACTTTGACCTGGATAACTGAGAATCACCTCAGACACTTCTGGAATTCATTGCTGAATTTGTGTCATCCTGGATAGGATCCTTGGATTGACAATCAAAACCATAAAGAAATCAGACTAACAAGATTTTTTTAAAAAAAATTGAGTTCCCTCTAACATTGATGCACATTTTGGAACACCTTTAACAGAATCAGCATAAAATGTGCTAAATGAATAGCTCTAGCTAGCATGGACAGCAGAGGGCACCAGATATCCAATAGGAAAATTAGAAGCCTTTACATTAAGTTTTTCATGTCAGCTTCTAGAATCCTTTCACAATTATTTTTACACCCCTCAGTCTCTATTTATTCAGTGTATCTATGTATTCAAATTGCTAAGGATACCAGATCTCAGCTGGAAAAATCTGGGTGAACCCTAACCCTACCTCAGTGATACAAAAACCCTATCACCACTACCTCCTCTTCCTCCTCCAGCTGCTATTTAGTAATTATCAAGGTTTTGCTGCCTAAATTTCATTGCCCTATAATTTACAGGGGTCTACATTCTTCCATACTTCACCTTGAAAGTATACTAGAACACTAAGATTTTCCTTCCTGTAAACTTTTAGATATGTATTATAGCTTTTTGGCTGCTAATCTCTCTCTCTCTCTCTCTCTCATACACACACACACACGTATGTAGTATGTATGTATATGTATATATACTTAATATGTTAGCCAAATTAGTGTGTACACACTTCATTTGACTAATTTACTAGATTTACTAAATTAAACATGGAGCTGTTGTTGAAGCATATCTACTACATTAACTACAAATGGAATAACTGTGGAGATCTAAAAGTAGTGATTCCACTGATTGGAATGCAGCTTGGATATACCAAGTAGCATTGTTGCCAACCCTGAAGTTGGCTGAACTGAGGTCATTTTTATTTTTCTGCCTCAGTGCTGACACCTACTGGAGCTGAGGGATAGGGAGGTAGCTGGGGTGCTATAGCCAAAACAAAATGCTTTCCCTTGGGAACCAAGGACATTCCCGCTGGTGTTCAGGAGGAGGAGGAGACTGAGGTCATCTAGGTACTGGGCTGTATACTGATTGGACCATTTTACTGAGGGGCTGGGGGAAGTGGGGGAACATTCACTTTTAATTAGGTGAAAACTTTTGGCCCTGTGGAACTCATACAGCATGTTGGAAACAACATGTTAATTTCATTGATTCCTGTGTGATGCTGTCATTCTGAAATCATATTTGTATTCAGTTTGAAGGAGTTTTTCATAATCACCAAAAGTTTTTCCAGGAAGCAAAACTTTTGAAAAAACACTATTATCCAGTGAATCAGGAGATGAATTTATACATGAGTATGATCTAAACTAAATGTGCAAGGAAAATCCCTCAGCTCAGATTATTTTCAATAAATTGGATAGTACAGGTATTGCTTAGCAGCATTCTGTTGTTACTCTTTTGACAATGAGGAGAGTTTTAAAGTGGTCTAACATGTTTAAACTAGCTGACTCCTTAAAGTTAGCAGTATAGGAATGATACTCTGCATATGCTTAGAGGGAAATGCTTTTATTGCTCTTTCACATATTATAGGTTCATACCAAGTTGAATTAAGCCCATTTCAGAAGCTCGTAATCATGCCTGGCCATTGTTCCCACTTCCTTATCACAAATCCAGGTTTACCTATTACAATGTAAACATTTATGGTTCACTTACTACAGTACAGTGAACAGGAAGAGCTTTTTATATTCAGATCATTCCATCATAATTGTTTCTTTTTGCATCTACCCCTTTTTGGAGAGGGAATAAAAACCTTAATCCATGGCTAAACCATAAGCCATTGTTTATTTCTGAACCACTGAATATATAGTACCACAATGAACTGAGTCATAGTGTGAAGTCAGGAATCATAACTTGCTAACCACAAAGTCTGGCATCATACACCATACCTATCCAAATAAATAACATTCTGATTTAGCATGAAGTGAAAACTCAAGCAATTTCCAGCCTTTTTCAACCTGATGCTCTCCAGATCTATGATGAAAGCTGATTTTAAGATTGCCTCATTTGGCAGGAGCTGGAAGAAATTCACTTTTTCCTCCTGAGAGCCATCTTGCTTCACATCTACTCAAGAATGATTGCAAAGAGGACAGTGATGGTTAACCCTTTTGCCATTGTGTGCCAAAAGTGGAGGGAGGGCCATGGAGGTCACAGCATGAGTGCCCATACCCATAATTCTATGCACCCCATCCCCCTGTGCATGTGTGCATGACCCTGACACATACTCCACACTTTTGACATGTGATGGCCCGGTAGGCCTATTTTTTCATCCTTCCCAGGCTCCAGGGCATAAAAGGCCTTCCCCACCCCACAGAGGCCCTCCGGAGGCTGGAAACAGCTCATTTGCCAACTTCCGGTTCTACCAGCCCCAAACTGAAGAGTTGAGCTTGCGTGCCACACGTTCACCATCATGGAAAGAGGAGAAAGGAAAAGTGTCATTGTTTGAATGCAGGGTGCAGAAAAGGGCCATGAAAATGATCAAGCTGTCAGAGTGGCTTTCCTATGAGAAATGTATAAAGCATTCAGCTATTAGGGAGCCAGTTTGACATAGTCGTTATGACACTGAGTCATTTCCAGGAAAGATGGGTGGCATATAAGTTGAATAAAGTGGCATATAAGTTCAATATGTAAGTAAGTACATACATACGCACATACATACATACATACATACATACATACATACATACATACATTCATACATACATACATACATACATACATACATACATACATACATACATACATGAAACTGGGAGATGGTGAATTCTAGTCCGATTTTAGGCATAAAGCTACCTGTAAATTTGTCCAAGCAGGCAGTCTCTGAAAATCAGACACAATTAAACCAAAGGAAAATACATAGCTATTAAGCTTGGAAAATGATTAAGGATTAGGATATTATGTAAAATTATACATGAGGTAGAAAGAGTTAGTAAGAGAAGTATATATTAAATAAAAGAACTTCCACATGCTGTTGCAAGCCAGTCTAGTTTCTGGATCTACATACACTGAAAGTTACTACATATTGAAGTGTATAGGGTAGAATTGTTTTTTCTTTGATAGTTTTTCTCCCGGTCTCATTTCATGAATAGAATTTTATCTTTTATCAGAAAGTAAAAATAGGACAAAATGGGGAAATATCCCGAAGAGGGATAGCAAAACAGAGGCTCAACTAGCTTTTCTCTAGGAGGGAACCTGATATAAATGATTGTCAGTGCCAACAAGTGATGTCCCTCTTGCTGGTGGATGTTTAAGGCAAATTATGAGAGTCTTTTTTGCAAGTCCATGAGGAAACTTAAGCCTATTTTTCAGCAGTGGGATCAGAGAAATTTTCTATCTTTGAAAATGATACTTGATGGATCTCACCAGGCCCAAGGCGACAGGAGAAAACATAAACCAGGCAATTTAAGCTGGTGATCAAACCAGCTCTATTGCGCAGGGTCTTTGATCATAATTACTAATTGTGGCAGAGTTAGTTATCTTTGCTAAGGTTGACGGGAAGCTGCTTGTCAGGATAAAACATTAAAATAAAAACCTTCTGTCTGCCAAAGTTATAGATATAGGCGTATCCAGTTGCTTCTGAAGTCTCACCCATAAAGAACTGGGATCTGATGATTTGATAGATTGTAATCCAATTGTGCGTCTGCAAAATCTCTGGACTTCATGTATTGACAGAATGTATTTACACATAAATATGGAATGGCCTTTCTGCTCAAGTGTGCTCCAAACTTGTGCTTTTGTTTAGTGTACCTATTTTTACAGTATTTACTTCATATAATTTGATTTCTAAACAACTGCGGCATTTCTTAATGACCATGGTTTTTATGACTGCTGTGGTTGCTTAGCGACCACAAGAATGGTCCTAAAATCAGTCAGAGTCACATAATGACCCAATTAATGACTGACACAACCCTCAACTATAATTGTGGGTTCCTTTACAGTTTCTTTACCGTAAGACAGCTGAGCTTGTCGATCGAAAGGTCGACAGTTCAGCGGTTCGAATCCCTAGTGCCGCGTAACAGGGTGAGCTCCCATTACTTGTCCCAGCTTCTGCGAACCTAGCAGTTTCGAAAGCACCTTAAAAATGCAAGTAGAAAAAATAGGGACCTCCTTTGGTGGGAAGGTAACAGCGTTCTGTGCTCCTTTGGTGTTTAGTCATGCCGGCCACATGACCACGGAGGCATCTTCAGACAGTGATGGTTCTTCAGCTTTGAAACAGAGATAAGCACCGCCCCCTAGAGTCGGAAACGACTAGCACATATGTGCGAGGGAAACCTTTCCCTTTTTTTACAGTTGTAAGTCAGGGATTCTTGTAACCAAAAGTAGTACATGTAAATGGACTCTGGCTTTGTCTGCCTAGACTAAGACGGACCACAAAGACGTTTAAAATGAACAGTGGGCTCATTGTCTAATTTTATAGTGTCAGGTGATACGAAAGTCCTATCTTCATGCTCTCATGCTAACCCTAGCTAAAGACCCATAGGCAATGTCAACAGCTGTGAGAAAGTATATTAGCACAATATAACTAAACGTGACCAATGGTGTAGTGTTTTTTAAAATTTTAAGAAATGAGACACCTCTATCTCCCATGATCCAAAATAAGAGAACTGCTTTTGTCTGGGATAGGAGAAAGACTTTCAGTATTAACTGGAAGCAACTCCCTAGGGTTACAGATTTGCAAAAAAAGTAATAGAAACATGGTTTCTCCACAACAAACACGATTAAGGTCCCAATGAAAAATCTGATGAACGAAGACTCCTGCTACCTGGGTACATCCTGATAGCTTTTGCTTACACAGGAAGCTGATCAGTTATGGGTTTGGGAACAGACAGCATTGGCTGGATATAGTGCAGAGGCAATTGACCTCTCATGCAGATGAACATGCATTGCTGATTGTGATTCATGGACTGAATTTAACAATTATGAGTTTTTATAGGTTTGTTCATTCCAGTGGACTGTAGCTGTAACACATAGTGTTACATACAAAACCTGTCTTTTATTTCAACTTTTTATAGAAACAGAGAATGGCTTTGGAACAGACAACCACAATTAGAGCCCAAACAGACTTCAGATGGCCAAATCCTTAGTATGGCCAAATCAAGATGCAACTTGCAGTTACTAACTGTGCCCAGAGATTTCAATAGCTGGTTTGTCATACTGTCTCCAGTAGCTCAGAGTGAGCCTATGAGCAGATGGTGCCAGCTGGGATGCTTGTTTGTTTTCCTACCACAATCCACCAGTGTAATCCGTTCCTAATGGGACCCAGGTGCTGCCCCTTTGAAGTTCCCTTCTATATAACTCGTGGCATTCAATATTTAATTTTTAGCTTAGTGGCTTGAAAGGAGAATAATTTTGTTGGGCAGTTCAAACAGTTTCTGTTTCGGAAAGAGCATTCTTAGGGGTGAAAGTGCTGAGTTTGCAATCCAGAAGAAGCAAGTGGGCATATAAATTTCATCTGAAATACAAGGAACATGGCCAGGTCTCAGTGGAACTGAAGGAGATACTGTCAATGAATGGTTTCAAAATTTCTACCAGAAATATGCCACAGACTTCTTTTGCATCAGAATCATCAAGGAATCCTGATTAAGACTAACTTTATGTTTGCTGCAGGTAGACAAGAAGCATTCTGCTTAAGTTTATAAGCACAGCAAAGACCAACGTTTCCTTTAACCACCTATGGCACATTGTTGGGTTTCAATGCCATAGGAAGAAAACTGAGTGGGACTAGTCATCTGGGTGACCTTGGGCTAGTCCTTTTTCTCAGCCCTACAAAAGAAACAATGGCAAATCACTTCTGAAAAACCTTACCGAGGAAACTATAGCAATTAGTGGCCCGGTTATACTTGTCTTCATTATATAATGACTGTACTGTACTGTGCTGTGTTGCACTGCACTATTTGTGCCAGGCTAACAAATCTTCCTACAAGAAATACAGTTGTTATTCAATTGGATGAAAGGGAACTTAGTTTTGAAATTCTTTCAAAGAAGAGAAGACCCTTGGTGAAATAACCATGTCTGGTGGTGCACTCCTGTATTTATTTAATTATCAGGGGGCCTAAGGGATCCAAGTGCTTTATCTTTCTTGTCCAATTTTCTCTCGGCCATCTGCAGCCTCCTTGGATCCCTATGTTTCCATTTAAACCCAAATGTTTAAAAAATCCCCATCAGGATTTTCTTACTGTGGCCATTATGACTAAGGATAAAAGGTAAAGGTAAAGGTTTCCCTCGCAGATATGTGTTAGTCGTTTCCAACTCTACGGGGCAGTGATCATCTCCATTTCAAAGCCGAAGAGCCAGCGCTGTCCAAAGACGTCTCCGTGGTCATGTAGCCGGCATGACTAAACACCAAAGGCGCCCAGAACACTGTTACCTTCCCACCAAAGGTGGTCCCTATTTTTTCTACTTGCATTTTTACATGCTTTCGAAACTGCTA
>JANHFP010000260.1:62365-75111 GCA_032468135.1 Calamaria suluensis | reverse complement strand
CCAACATACCTATGTTGGCTGGAGAATTCTGGGAGTTGAAGTCCAAAAGTCATAAAGCTGCCAAGTTTGAAGACCTCTGTTATAGTGGATTAAAAAGTTGATAATGTAAGTCTTGATTTTTCCCTTACTTACAGAACGGCACTGGGGAAACTTAGATTGTGCTGTTCTGTAAAGGAAATATAGTAAATCCTAGCTCCTCACTTTCCTGTTTTGTTTGGGTGTTTAATGGGAAAGAGAACAGACAGCAAACTTTCCCATCATTGAGACTGAGCTCTCTTCAAGGTAATGAAGCCTGAGCAATCTTCCTTAGAAAGAATATCTTGCAACAATGGCATTAATTTGCCCAGAGCTTTCAAATTACACGCCAAACATAAGTCCCTTGTTATACTGGGGAGCACCTGCTTCCATTCATTTTGTATTCAAGGCTAATGGCTACTTGAAAGTCAAGGGGAAGCTTAATATAACAAGACTAAGGTACAATTTGGACAACCAGCATCAAATAGAGCTTGTCAGTCTGGAATTCTAGACGTTTACTGGTCTTACTTTGCAAGCTTTGTTCTTGGACGAAAGGAGAGAAATGGAAGTAACTCAGGAAGTAATGCTGGGGCTCTAGGAATGTTAAGGGCTATAGATGAGGGTGGCCAGTTGGGAGCAGACTGCATTCCTTTGCAAACAATTCCATTGTCTTAGGACACAGTTGGAAACTGATAACAACTTGCTCTTTACAAGGCAATGTACTAGTTAGGAAATCTGCATTTTGCCACATCACCCTATTAGGGGAATTCTCAGTAGCAAAAGGAAATATGTCACCAAAGCATCCTGCAGGCATTATTGGGAGGGTTTTCCTTTGTTTGTGATTTCATCTGTGCTACTTAGTAACAGTTGTGCAGGAGGGTCTACTACTACTATTCCCATATAATTGCACATTCAAACATATTTATTGGATATAAAATCATAGATTTGAAGCATTTATATTCAGTGGTACAAAATAGCTCTTAGAAGGAGACTTCTGGGGCTTTGGTTCGCATATGTGGGCTGCGCTGCTAAGACTGCAGGAATTCCATATTATTACTCTGCCTTCTTTACTTAGTATGCATACAGCGTGTCTATGTTTCAGTTACATCTGTACATCTATCTGGTGGCTTGGTGTTTTGCTTCATAGAAAAATAAATATTTCAGCAAAATACTAATATATGACACACAATTAGATGGGATGAACTGAGATAGCCTTCTCGCATGTCTTTGTTTCCTCTTCTAACAGGAAAAAATAAATAAACAGGCTTCTGTTTTTCTCCCCCAACAGAATGGAATTGTTCATAGAGATCTGAAGTTAGAAAATATTCTTTTGGACGCAAATGGAAACATCAAGGTAAGTTGGAATTGGCATGAAATTGCATTTGAGCACTTCTTTCCTACTTATGGAAGAATTTTAAATACAAGATGAAGGGCAATTTAAAATAGCAATTTTGAAATGTTTGGACAGTACGTAAAGTTGCCAAGGTTGGAGATCCCTGTTCTAAAGGAAGTCCTTAGTATTTGTCTTCTGATAGAATTGAACAGCATTAATCTGAGATTATTCTTCTCATCATAGATTGCGGACTTTGGCCTTTCCAATGTTTTCCAACAAGATAGGCTTCTTCAAACCTTCTGTGGCAGCCCCCTCTATGCATCTCCTGAGATAGTCAATGGAAGGCCTTACAAAGGACCTGAGGTAAGAGAACTGATAAAATAAAAATTCCCCAGTTACTGGAGAAGCCATTAATACTATTCAGGCCACAAAACACATGTAGCAATTGCTGGCTTTTCCCACTGAATACTTAATTGTTGCAAGATTATGCACCTGATCATGCATATTACATTTAATAAACCCACTGTATGTTTAAGAGCAAACTGATGGCCAGAAACTACCGTGCAGTTTATAGCCAAGGTACACCCTGAGACATTGTTGTTTTATTGGCAGTATTCAGGGCAAGACATTCTTATTTGCACTTCCTGATGGTAATAGCAGTTGCCAACATAAAAGATCAAGGAAGAGTTTTATTCCTTTGATAGACTGATTGCAAGTTAACAATGGCTTTTATATCTGCAGGTTGACAGCTGGTCCCTTGGTGTTCTTCTCTATATTTTGATCCATGGCACAATGCCATTTGATGGCCATGATTACAAGACACTGGTAAAACAGATTACAAGGGGAGATTACAAAGAGCCCACCAAGCTTTCAGGTAAATTGAAACTTTTCTGCCTAGGGAATATTTTTTTTATTAATCACATGCCACATTGAGTACTGTTTTTATTGCAGTAATAAAAATTTCCAAGGCTTACATTTCGATTCCCGGAAGATACCGAAAACAAGATATTAAATTAGTGGCAGAGAAAACTTTGTGATTCAAAAAGGCCAACAATTAAGTGTAATAAACAAAGGATGTTGATTGGCCGTACTGCATTTCAAACTCTTATTGCCAAACCAATGATCTCTTCTTCCCATGTCCTATCTCTTATCTAGAAACAAGTCCTTAAAACATTGCCATTTAGCTGTGACCAGCAAAAGTTGATTAAAGGTTACCAGAGATAACATATCTATTTTAACCTTGATCAAACAAACCAACATTATATTCCTTTCTTTCACTTTTAATAATCTTGATTTTAGCCCCTTCAAATTATATTCTAGAACTTGATTTGTTTCCATTTTTTATTGTTCCTGCTAACAAAATTCTTCAGAGCTTTAACAAGCTTCCTTTGAAAATATATCATTCCACCACTGCTTTAGCTCAGAACAATTTTTGATTTCCCATTTCTCCTAGGAAAATACTGCATAGTAAGTTAACAGTGAAACAGAAAGAAGGCTTGGGCTGGATATGGGAGGCTTTACTTTAAATTCTTGCACTGAGCTGAAAGCTAGACTTGATGTCCTGAATTACCCCTTTCTGTGAATGCGAGAACTATAAAAATGTATTCTTATATTTGCAGTTTTGGAGTGTCTGATAAATATCAGATCAAAGTCATTAGCTGAAATAAGATCTTTTCCTCTTGTACTAAAATTATAATGCAGTTCTGCGAAATGAAGCATGTCCCTTATCTGTACATCTCATATGATTTCTTTGATTTGTAGATGCCTGTGGCTTGATTCGGTGGATGCTAATGGTAAATCCAGAACGCCGAGCTACCATTGAGGACATAGCCAGCCATTGGTGGATCAACTGGGGTTACAAAGTACCAGTTGGGGAACAGGACTCTTTGCGAGAGGATGAATCTCCATTGGCTACTGTTGCAGATTGGCTTCGCCGCTCCTCCAGGCCTCTGTTTGAAAATGGCTCCAAGATGCGCTGTTTTTTTAAGCAACACATCCCTGGTGTCACGTTGGAGAAGCAGCGTTCGCTCAAGAAGTCGAAAAAGGAGAACGACGTGTCTCATGCTGTTCAAGAAATGATACTGGCACCAGAGAACCAATCCAAATCGATCCTAAAGAGACCTAAAGGCATATTGAAAAAGAGAAACTCTTGTGAGAAGTCCCAGGGTCCTCCTTCAACGGTGGTAGCTCCTCTTGATAAGCAGAAAGAAGACAATGCTAGATCTGCAGTTGAGCTAGCTTGTGTCCTGTCCTCCAGGTCCTTGGCCTGCCATATAGAGGATGTCGTAGCTGCCCCTCCAGTGCCCAAGAAAGGAATTCTGAAAAAGCCACCAAAGAGAGAGTCTGGCTATTACTCATCTTCAGAGCGTAGTGAATTTGCAGATGTTTTAGACTCTGAAAACATAGACTTCACTGCCAGTGTCTTTGTGGGCACGTCCTCCTCCACTCAAAGCTCCAGTGGCAATCATGCCAGGCGGAAAGGTATTTTGAAACGCAACGGCAAGTATTCATCCAGCAGCACCGAGTCAGAAGATGTGCCTGACAAAGTCCTCCCAACGTTCCCTGAGCTGTCCTTGCCCAAACTGTCCCTCGCCTCTCGCATTTACCCGTCCAGCGCTGTGAGTGAAGACAGCATCCTTTCCACAGAGTCCTTTGACCAGCTTGACTTGCCTGATCGAATGCCAGGAAGCAGAGGGGTCTCCATGCGGGGCTCGGTCTCTGCAGATGACCTCTTGCAGCTGGAGGAGGGAGATGTGGAAAGCAAGGGCCGCCGACTCCGACGCTGGACAGTGACTCAGTGCCAAAAACCCCTTGCAGACAGTTGTTTCTCCCTGGTGGACTGCAATAACGTTACCGAAGTCTACAAACGGGCCGTCACGATCAGCATGAAACTAAGCTGATGGACTCATTTGCCAATAAGGACCACGGACACATGTTTGCTCATTGTGGCAGGCGTGTTTTACAGCCCAAATTCTGGCATGCTCTAAACAATTTGCACTTCCCATTCAGATGGATAAAGAACTAAAGAAGCAGAGTCTTTGGCTTTCACCCTGACAGGGCTGGGAGGCTATTTATTTTATACATATTCCTTGTTTCTTTGAGAATGTAAAGTAGCATTTACATTCTTAACATGCCTATAAAATGGTACAACAGGGTATGGCTGTGGGTTTGGGGAGAGAGAGAAAAAATGTTGACAGAAGGGCAGTGACTGTAGGAAAAAAGTGAAAGTGTAACGGGCCTGGGGGTTTGGGGGATGGGAGAGAATGAGAATGCATCTGTTCTCTGTAGAGTAATGGACTAAAAGGGATGCACTTTTTTTCCCTCTCTCAACACCATCAGCAAAGAAATAACTGAACTGGAATCTTGAGTAACTCATTCCATAACATTCTCCTGAACAGCCTTTATCTCTTCCAAACAGACCCTGATGATCATCTCTAATCTTAATGACTGGAGTTGATGATATTATTTGCACTGTGTTTCTTTAATTGCACAAAGAAGAGAATATGTCAGAGATGCCTCTGAAGGGAAAAAAAGATTAAAGCAAGGTACTTGGAAAGGAACAACTAAAGTTCTGGTTCATTGGAGGGTATCTGCACTATATATCATTTAGAATTCTAATTACCACAATGTACTTGGATTGAAAAAGCAGAGAAAAGGGGCTCACTAAAAAAAGATTCAGTTAAGCGGGAAAAAAGTTGATAAAATTTTGAACATTTTCCCCCATGGGCTTCCTTTTCTTAGACTACAATTCCCATAATCTTCAATCGATATAGGCATGCTGGCTGAGGAAAATGGAAGTGGAGGACCAGCATATATGGAGGGGATCATGCAGGAAATACTGACTTCTTTGAAGTTAGATGCTCTGGTAAAATCTGGATATAGTAAAGGAACACAGAAGTTCAGAATTTTCTATTCTGATTTCTGTTTTGTTTTACTTTTTAAGAATACAAAAAGGACCCTTTGTTTTGAACGTGATTTAAAAAGTGACTAAAATATGGTGCATTTTTTGCTCCTGCCAAAAAAGAATGCAAAATATAGTTGCTGTAACCCAACTGTGTTGTAAAATGAATGTTCCTATAGCTTTCAAATAGGCACTTGTGTTTCCAGAAATGTGTGTGTGTACAGCTAGCTAGCTAGGTCTGAACTAGAATATGCAGTCTAAAAGGTCAAGGTAATGAGGGCCAGGTGAAAATTGTTCAATGGGGAAACAGATGTTTGTGAATAGTAAGGCATAGCAAGTTTTTAAAGAACTGAGCATTAAGTCCTTCCAAAACCCAATATATATAGTTGCCTTTGAAAAGATGTTAGGCTGTGACTTGGATCCCAAAAGATGTTTACTTAACATAGGAAGATACCTTTCTTTGAACTTCCTGATGTTCTCCATATGTCCCAGAGGGTCTCCCTGTTGTTCAAGTGAACCTCCTCCTGAAAGTTACTGGAAGAAAGGAAAGGACAGAAAACCTCATTCTGGGGTGTCTTAAAATTAACCTGTTTTACAAACCCAGTCATTATATTTTCTCCATACGCCTGTGCCTTCTAAACCCAGTATGTTTGCTAGCATTGGAAAAACAGGAAAACAAATGTCTTTATTTTCTAATTATTTCTGGATTTTTGTGGAAAGATAAATCTGTTGTTCTGTTGTCAAAATAGTGAATTGTTGCTTTTGTGTGTTTCTTTTTTAAAAAAAAATACTGCCTTTTTGACCAATATGTACTTGACAGAATTTTTTTAAAAAAATAAAGAAGGTATTCTTTTTATTTTAAAAGCCAGTATAGTGTATTCATCATCGGAAAAAGGCAATCTGCAAAACATGTCCATTTTGTAGCATTTGGATTCTAAGTACCAGATGCAATTATCTTGCCATGTATTTTCTGGGTTAACCTTCAAAGTACTATATGTTATAAAGTATTGTTCTTCCACCTGAAGAAGATAAATATCTAGAAAAGTGGGACCAGAATTTTTGTTTGTGCATAAATGGATGCAACGGCTGTGCAAGAAACAATAATAAATAATAATAAGGAATTGTCACTGATGTTGACAGTTACATTTTAGACTCCCTGCCAGAAGTGTGTCTGAAGGGGAGGGCAGGGTCCAAAGAAGAAAGATAGCAAATAGAACATTTTGCTACAATCCCCCCTCCTTTTGTATGCTCATGCTCTTATCACAGTTGACTTAGCCTTCCATCCTTCCAAGATGGGTAAAATGAGGACTCAGATTGTTGGGAGCAATATGCCGACTCTGTAAACCCCTTAGAGAGGGCTGTAAAGCACTGTGAAGCAGTATAATTTTGATCAACAGCCGCACAAAAAAGTGCTGTTGTGTTTTGTCCAGACCAGTCCCTTAGATTTTGAAGCCATCATGTTCTTCTGCCTGAACCTTGTTTGCCTTCATTCTTTTCTTGGAGGTGTATTTTTCTGAGTGCTGCTTCACATGTCCAAAATATTCTAACTTTCACTTTTTTATAGTTCTGATTATTTCCCTTGACTTTCCCAGGCTTAGCACCTCATTTCTGAGTTTGTCAACCTAACTGTGTTTTCCTGAAAATAAGACCCTGTCTTATATTTTTTGAACTCCGAAATAAGCCCTTGGTTTTATTTTTGGGGAGCTCTTATTTTGGGATGTGCGGAGCAAGATGGGGCTCCTCTTGCCGTCTTACCTGATTTCCAGCTCTGCGTTTAAATATTTTTGGGGAGGGCTTTTTTTGGGGGGGAGGCTTATTTTAGCGCATGTGCTCAAAAGCCCAGTTGGGCTTATTACCAGGAGATGTCTTATTTTTGGGGAAATGGTAGCAGCTGCCTGTAAATCCACATTTCAAATGCTACTAGTCTCTTCAAGTGGCTTTCTGTCCGAGACCAAATCTCCATTCTGTAGAGTGCTAAGTGCTAATTGACTGATACAGGCAGATATATGGTGAACTAATCTTGGCTGGAAGGAGGCAGTAATAAATAACAATGCTCTTTATTTCTGAATGATGATGAAGCTATCACAAACTCCCTTGAGACAATTTAAAGTTAGCTCATTGATTTTTATTTTTTTTAGAACATCCAGTTACATAGGTTCAGTATTTCCTTGGTCATCTTTGCTGTTTCTAAGGTATTTTGGTTTATGATACTGCAGATAATTGAAATAGCAGAGCCACCTAGTCTGAGCTATTAAAAACACAGATAACGGTTCTGCTGATCACACCAAAGGCCCATATAATCTACAGTTTATTTTCCACAAAGTGCTGATCTGATTTCTCTGATAAGTGTAAAAAGCAGGCATCTTATCTTTGATATAGTCTCATTCATCATGAACTTATCTGCTCTCTTTGAAGCTGTTCATGCTGGTGACTGTTACTGCACATGAAGGAAGTTGATACCACTGTTGTAACTGCAATTAGAAAATAAAATGCAACCTTTGTCCTTTGTCTTACGTCAGCTTCATTAGGTGAATCTAGGGCTGAGTTATATGAAAATGAGGGGAAAACCTGGCTCCATCCATTTTGCTTTCAACAAATACAATTCTCCACAGTTCTGTCATGTGTCTCTTTGTTTACTAAGCTAGAAAGATGTAAATACCTTTTGACATAGAGGTATTTAAGTACCATAATATTTTTAAGCACGCTTTTCTGAACCTTTCCCAGAATTAAGAGCACTGTATACTCTGAGGTCTGGCAATCACAGGTGTTAACCGCATGCCAATTCTGGTTGCATTATAAACTTTTATATAGGCAATTCACAAGAGGAACTTTTTTAGAAGTCTGTAATATGATTTTTTCCCCCAAAAAATACCGTATAAAGTTTTCCCAGCACTAAAGTGTTCAACCTGCTATTTTAATGTTTACCCACTTAACTTTGGAGAGCTTCCTTATGTTTTTTTAATTATCTGAAATAAGCTGGTATTACCAGCAAATTTTGACACCTTAGTCCTGACTCCCCAAACTGGGGAGGCATATATTCTATGTCACCCTAAAACAACAATAACAAAAAGGAGAACCATACTGCTTTTTCTCTAAATTGTAACTGTAACTAAACTCTTTGCCACTTGAGCTACCAAGGAAAAAATATTAGTAATATCACGGAAAATAATACATTTTTAACAAACTGCTTGGAGGAGAAACATGGAAAAGATTGTGGTAACCCTGCTCTAAATGATAAGTACATGGTCTCTGAGTAATTGTTCCACAAGAACAAAAATGAAACCCCAACTTTTCAGTAACATCTGAAGTGCTGATGTATGGAAACTGATGAAACCACTATGTAGAACTCTGAAATAAAGTCAATCTGCAAAAATAAATACAAGAGATATTGGTATAGTCGTTTGTTTGGACATCTTTACTTCATCGAATTAGATGCTGTGTCTTTAAATTTCCAAGGATTTATATGAGGGAGAGAAGCCGCAATTATAATTAATTATCTTCCTTAGCTTTTTCCAACTGCAAAGCATCACTTCTTAAACATATACATCATGGATTTCATTTTATATCGACTCCTTTCCTTGCTTTTCTCACATTTATGTTTGAAATATTTCACAATAACTCATAATATTCTTGTCAAGTCAGCTTGGGAACATCATACTAATGGAATGATACTTTGCAAAATTCCAAATGCAATAATTATTATAATTTGCGATGTCTGTTGGCATTTACCACATATATTCATTGTCTCTCACACAAATTTACTTGCATGCATACATATAACTCAAGCATTTAGATAGCTTCATAAAATGAGCTAGTTGGGGCAAAGGAACTATCAGATTCCATCTGATTTTTAATGACTCCAACTGCATTTTCCTGGTAATTCTTGATCCTAATTATGGAAATATTTTATTTTTCTGGAGTGTTTCATTTGTGCACTAGTGCAGAGGAATGAGGCAAAGGTATATAATAAAGCCTACATCAAAATCTATTCTGCTTCATGATCCAAATAATTTGTCAGTGGGAATCCAAACCAGAATCTAACCTGATGCTAATCAGAATGAGGAAATACCATTAGATAGTGGCTCTCTGTCATATTGTTTGAATGTATGATTCAATGCTGATGTGATGTATGTGCCATGAAGCTTGTCTTACAACGCTAAAGGGGCCAACTGTCCTCCTGAGGAAGGATTTCAGCACTACCTTGAAATAGGAGTCAACTCATGAGTGAATTGCCTTTCTGGGTCAAGGCAGTACCATCTTGGCCATCTCCCAGGCCAACAGAATAACTCAATTCAGATGAAGAATGATTGCATGGCTACCTATTAAGTCTGCAGGTCAGCTCATACATTTGGCAAGTTATAGGGTGTGGTGGCTCAGCAGGTAAGACACCTGAGCTTGTCAATAGGAAGGTCAGCAGTTCAGCGGTTCGAATTCCTAGTGCCACATAACAGGGTGAGCTCCCATTACTTGTCCCAGCTTCTGCCAACCTAGCAGTTTCAAAAGCACGTAAAAATGCAAGTAGAAAAAATAGGGACCACCTTTGGTGGGAAGGTAACAATGTTCCATGCATCTTTGGGGTTTAGTCATGTCAGCCCAAGACCACGGAGACGTCTTTGGACAGCACTGGTTCTTCGGCTTTGAAACGGAGATGAGCACTGCCCCCTAGAGTCAGAAATGACTAGCACATATGTGTGACGAAAATCTTTACCTTACCTTTAGGAAAATGATCATTATTTGTAACAGTCTGTGAAGGCCAACATTTAGCCCTTTAGAAAATGGATGTGATTTGTACACTTGCTTTTGTGTTGTTGTTCTTTTTTAAAAAGGGGGGGGGTTGTATCTCAAGTGCAGAGATACACTTAAAAGCCAGGAATACCCAGACTCTTAAAAAATGCCAAACTGCCTTCAAAGAACAGTATCAAGAACTGGGTTGTCTAATCTAATGAAGAAAAAAGGAGTAGAGATGATCTCAATCTTCTAATATTTGAGGGGCTGTCACAGAAAAGAGGAAGTCAACCTATTCTCCAAAGCACCTGAGGGCAGGACAAGAAGTAATGGATGGAAATTTATCAAGGAGAGATCCATCCCAGAACTAAGACATTTCCTGACAGTAAGAAAAATTCATCAGCTTGCCTCCAAGAGTTGTGGGTTCTGCATCACTGAAGTTTTAAAGGAGATTGGACAGTCAGTTGTCCATAATGGTATAGGGCAAGGGTCTCCAAACTTGCCAACTTTAAGATTTGTGCATGACTGAGGAATTCTGGGAGTTGAAGTCCACAAGTCTTAAAGTCGCCACGTTCGGAGACCCCTGGTATAGGGTCACTTGCTTGAGCATGGCGTTGAACTAGAAGTCCTCTAAGGTCTCTTCCAACTCTGTTATTCTGTATTCTGACCAGTTATGAACTGTGAAGAAAAGTATTTCCTCTTACCAGGCCAGTCTTTTGTGCTCGTATCTGTTTCTGAAATTGTTCCCAAACACTATAAAATGCTGTAATATTTTTTTTTCCTATTTCCATTTGGTTAGTGCTAATTCTTTTTAAATGCCTTGACAAAATCATCTACCCTTAACCTACTGGTAGCTGTTAAACTGAGCCTGAAATGAAAAGAATGCAGGCCCTGGAATTCACCCCCTCCAGTCCACTTTCAGATTCAGATGAAATTAACAAGGTCATTGTGCAATTTGCCCCCCTGCAGAGAATTCCCCACATGCTTCCAAATCCATTAAGAAAACCTAGGAGCACTTAAAGCCAATTTGGGAGAACAAGGATGATTGGTCAGTGCAAAGTCCTAAGAATCTCAAGGTAGGAAGAGCACAGAAATGCTGTTCACTGCCAAATCAGCAGACATCATCCGACAGAAGAGAGGGGTGAACTTCAAAGTTGTTTTCTGAGTGAGGGTGATCTACTCACCCTTTTATGCCCTTTGCCGCTGAATGACAAACACGCCTTGTTGACTGGGGATAATTATACAGAGAATAAAAAAATGGCCTTGAAGGGCAGTGGGAAGAAGTGCTTCTGAGGGAATGATTAGCCATACAGCTTGAGCCCATACCAAGAAACAAACCTCAGAAAACACCCCACCTTCCTAATTTGCACAAACATAAAATATGGGAGGAGGGAAATTCAAACTTTTACAGAAGTATTAATAGTTTCAGACCAGTATGGCACTTGTTTCCAAGTCCGGTCTAACTTATAGTGCTGACAGTGACATTAGTTGTAATCAAGCCTATCTGAATGATCTAAATTTGAGGACATTACTTCCTGTAGCCTATGCTGAGAAGGTTTTTTTTTTGCAAGTAACCATACTGATGGAATAGAAACCGGCTTGTTTTGCAGATTCTTTACATCGTCCTCCAACTCAACTGTTCATGAAAAAGAATATTGCGTACATTGGAGAAGAATAGATATGACTCTAGAACAGAGGTTCCCAAACTTGTCAGCTTTAAGACTTGTGGACTTCAACTCCCAGAATTCTCCAGCTGGCTTCCCAAACCTCTGCTCAAGAACATCAGCTTCATTCTTCCTTAGTGGTTCAAGGTTGGAAAAACAAAAGAGGCCACAATGCTGATCCAGGTATTTTATAAAGGAATGAAATTATCATAGTAATCTTTAAGAACCCCCTTTCCAATCCAGAGTTTCTAATTGCAAAGTAGATCAAACACACACAACTGGCATTTCTGCTCCCAGACCTTGCATAATATCTACTACTTTCATCTGGGACAGGAATGTTAATAGGATGGAGTCCTCCTGGCCTCAGTAGAGTATCAATGTTCAAGGGAGAAAATGTGTTTGCACTGTGTGCAGCAAGGATTAGCAGGGTGTCCTTTCAAAGCAAGATTTTCAGATCTTCCCCATGTGCCTTTGAACTTTTCCCACAGGTGGCACAAGGAGGCATATATGTAGCCATGCAAGCATTGTCCTAGTTCAGCTCCAGCGTGCATTCAGGCCTCCTGGGCCCACCGAAAGTTAGGAAACGGGCTGTTTCCAGCCTACGGAGGGCCTCAGGAGGGTGGAGAAGGCCATTTTTGCCCTCCCCAGGCTCCTAGAAAGCCTCTGGAACCTGGGGAGGGGGAAAAATGGGCCTTCCAGGCCCACCATGCCATCACGTGCCAAATGTGGGAGAGCATGGGGGATCATGGGTGTATGCGTGGGAGGCAGGGGGTATTGAATAATGACTGTGGGCACACATGCATGCAACGTCCCCTGTGCTTCCCCCACTTTTGGCAAGCAATGGCAGAAAGCTTAGCCATCACGTCCCTAGGTGATACTGCATAAGGATTTCTTCTTGCAAGAAGTAAGAAAAGCTTGAGACAGGAAGATAGGCCAGCATCTCCTATTGCATCAGCATAATCTCAAAGTGTGCTTAGTGGTGAACTCCCCAGTAAAGCTCCAAAGTTTTCTTTCCATTTAACTTTATCACCAAAATTTCCTTCCTTCCTTCCTTCCTTCCTTCCTTCCTTCCTTCCTTCCTTCCTTCCTTCCTTCCTTCCTTCCTTCC
>JANHFP010000257.1:0-13177 GCA_032468135.1 Calamaria suluensis | reverse complement strand
TTTCTTTTATGTACACTGAGAGTGTATGCACCAAGACAAATTCCTTGTGTGTCCAATCACACTTGGCCAATAAAAAATTCTATCCTATCCTATCCTATCCTATTCATGTTTACTTTCAGCTGATAAGAAGCCTTTCAAATATGAGGAATTGTCAACTGTTGAACATTGGTGAACATTGATTCCAAGCAATGAAAATAAATAGGTACAGAAGAGAGATAAACTAATTTGAAACCTCACTGAGCTTCATCCAGGTTCTCCAGGTCTACATTTACTACTCAGGTGTAAGCAAAACCTCTGAATCAGAGAAGTATTATAGGAATTTGAGCCATTATTTAGCTTCTTGTTCATTCATTCATCATCATCGTTGTGATCATCTTTTAATGACCCCATAATCCCTTGTAAGGTGGAGTCTGGGCAACTAAACTGAATGGAACTGAGCCCTTCCTGTCACTAATGCAATGTTATATTCAGCAGATATATTCTCATTGTGCCCAGAGATATAATGGTCGAACTCACCTAGGGTCGAACTCACAGCCTCCTGAATGGGAGGCGAGAGCTCCACCACTAGGCCATCATGCCACTCAGCTTCTTGTTCATTCATATGTGAATAAAATAAAATTAATTTGTATGGTTATAAGTAGATCATGTGTTACATCTAATAACATGTTGCTCTATTTGTACAGTATGCTTATGGATGGATTTTCTCCAATAATTCTTCCCATATTCATTCAACAAATTGAAATTTGTAGAAAATATCAGTTTTACATGTGTAAACTTTTCCTATTTAAACCAGAGAGAGACATTTTGAAAAAGAGTACCTGAACAGGTTGGATCCATAATTGACTTTTAACCAGCAGGAAGGTCCTTTCCATTGAATTTCTAAAGCTCTATGCAGCTCAGGTCTAATCATCTAAAGGACCTTCAATATAAACTTATGGGTTCTAAGGCCAGCAGGATAAGATGTTTTTAAAAGTGATCCACTTCAGGGACTTACTGGCTAACCATGAGGGAAAGTGCCTTACCTTGCTTTGCTCCTGTCTTGTTCTTAGTGAGCATTTTTTGAAATAAATTAGCTGACTTTGAAATAAATAGATGAAGATTAATGGGTGAATTTATGAATGATGATTTGGAGCACTGTCAATATACTGTATTTTTAACCTGGTTGCAATTGTTCGAGTTCTTTTTTTCCCCTCATTAATTCACTGCTTTGGACACATTAGAGATGGCAAGAAATTATACTTTAAAACGAGTGAAGAACTTAGTATTGCTCATTGACAAACAACATCTGCTGCATTTGGAAACAGTCCTGGTCATCCTTGAACACATATTCAAAAAAGCAAAAGTTTAATTAGGATCTCCTCCACAAATAGGCTGTAGGAAGTCCTGTGATAGAAGGATCCTAGCAGCTTGGATAATTCCATATGCTGCTATTAGAGGAATTAAGTTTAGTTGTATGTCTGATGTCTTAAACATGTCTGCTGATTAACATGTCTTCTTTGTGTCAGCTGATTCACTGAAATGAATGGCTTTTACTTTTCTGATCGTATAACACCAACTTTTCTAATTTATTACTGAAAAGACAAAAATAAAAATCAATTGTTATAGGATTTGGAATGAGACTCTTACAGGTATGAAACGTGTGACCGTTTCCCAGGCTTTTGCTATTTTTATTTATTTTAAACTTGTTATCCTTGGTCTAAACAATTTTAAAATAATTTTAAAATAAAAAAAACATTGACATTTAATAAAAGCAATAAAATTTTATTTTAAAATAAAACAAATATTGTTAGAAATTGCACTATTTGCCGATCGGATTGTAGATTTAGGCAGAGGTTTGTCCTCCTCAAGTGCTCCCTGGCTCCCAGATGTTTTGTTACCAAACTTGGTAACATCTTCAGTGGGACTTTTTTGTTCAGTGTCTCATTTGTTTATATAAATCCTGGGTGGTTGATTCTCTTGTGACTGGTATAAATGAACATGACACTTCTCCCAAAAATCCTGTGCAAGGTGCTATCTAGTTTGGTAACAAAATGTCCGGGAGTCAAACCTTTGCCCTAAAGTAAATACTGTATTTCCTAACATAGCGTAGAAATGGTTGAAATGCATAATATTGTTTTTAATTAATGGAGTTGCTTCATTCATTTACTACAGTTATTGCTGTAAATTACCCCCACCCCATTTTTTTTGCTGCCTATAGTTATTCTAATGGATAATATTTTAATGAAACAAGAAATATAGAAATGAACTCCATTTGGGTTATCAGACTTTCAGTCGCTGATCCTTTTAATTGCTCCAGAGAAGAAGGATAAATTTGAATCCTTTATCTATCCAGCCTATCATGAATTGCAGCAAAATGACATATCAGTTCCAAGGCAAGGATTTATGTTTCATTTTAACATCTGTGAAAACTCATATGCTGCAGTCTAGACTTGTCATCAATCAATTCCTGCTTAAAGTTGTTACAGATCATAAAAGCCTACATGGTCTGGCATCTCCTGATTTTAGAGATGATTTCCCTCTGTGTAAATCCATTATCTCCCAACATCATATCAGGCCTGCTTTAATTACCATCTCTGCGTGCCATGGCTGCTTCTATCCCAGGAGCTCTCTAAGCTAACCTTCCTCTGGAATTGGAGAACTGCCCTTCTTGGGATATATGGTACATCTAATAGTTAGAATAGAATAGAATTATTTATTGATGTATATGCTCTCAGTGTACATAAGGAGAATAAAATACATTCATCAAGAATAAAAAGATACAACACTTAGTGAAGTCAGGGTTACATAAGCTATCAAATCGTACTAAGAAACAAAAACAATATAAATTGAGAGATATAAGCAATATGGTTATAGTAATAAGTGGGAAGAGGTATATACTAGTAAGGAAGAGAATAATAATAGTAATACAGTATTATTAAATTAGTTGACAGTGTTGTGGGAATTAGTTGTTTAGCAGAGTGATGGCATTCAGGAAAAAACTGTCCTTGTGTCTAATTGTTCTGGTGTGCAGTTCCCTATAGCGTTGTTTGGAGGGTAGAAGTTGAAACAATTTATGTCCAGGATGGGAGGGGATCTGTAAATATTTTCATGGCCCTCTTTTTGACTCGTGCAGTATACAGATCCTCAATGGAAGGCAGGTTGGTAGCTATTGTTTTTTCTGCAATCCTACTTATCTGTTGAAGTCTGTGTTTGTCTTGTTTGATTGCAGAGCAAAACCAGACAGTTATGGAGGTGCAGATGACAGATTCAATAATTCCACTGTAGAACTGAATCAGCAACTCTTTTGGCAGTTTGCGCTTTCTGAGTTGGCACAAAAAGAACATTCTTTGTTCAGCTTTTTTGATGACGTTTTTGATATTAGGTGTCAATTTTAAGTCTTGAGATATGATGGAACCTAGAGACTTGAAGGATTCTACTGTTGATGCATGGTGCTGCCACGGCACTTCCCAGCATAGAGAGCCCTGGCGGAAGGAGGCAGATGCTGCCCTGGCATCCACGCTTCTTCCCCCCACCCCACGGGTTTCAGCAGCAGCCGAATCTGTCCTACCCTGACGCCCACACAACCGGAGCGCCAAGGGATCCACCCCACTGGGTCCCCTGCATTGTTTTGCCGGCACGGCTGCCAGCGCGGCTTGACTGCCGGCACGGCTCCACAGCCGTACCTGAGCTCG
Source organism: Calamaria suluensis (assembly GCA_032468135.1). NCBI lineage: Eukaryota > Metazoa > Chordata > Lepidosauria > Squamata > Calamariidae > Calamaria > Calamaria suluensis. Next base: position 9,506 of record JANHFP010000257.1, on the reverse strand, counting down.
GCCTGTTCCCTTGGTGGCTCTTTCAGCATGGCCAGCCCTAGCGGAAGGAGGCTGCACCATCCTGGTACCCACGCCTCTTCCCCACTGGGGTCCCGGATGCTTGGTCTGGCTCTCCAGGCTCACCACTTGACCCGCTTCATCCTCCATTCCGATGGCTGCCTGGCTCCCTCCCTCCCTGCACAGTGGGCAGTCCTGACTTGCCTTTCCTCTTGAGCTTCAGGCTACTCTGGGGCACCATGGCGAGGCCTGTCCATCTCCTATGCCAGCCACTCACCTTAGGCCGCCGCCATCTTCTGCTGGCCAGAAATTTATCGGGTTGCGATGGAGAGGGTGGCCAGAGGCAGGGGACCTTGTGCGCTCTGCTGTGCACATATGGTACACATTTCCTCTGCTGAGCGCCCTTGCCTTCACCAGTGCAGGACAGCGCAGGCACCAGCTTTCCTCGGCCCAGCCCAGCCCAAGCAAGCAAGCTCTGTGCATGCTCACTAGTTTGGGAGCCAATTCAGCTCCCGGGAAGAAAAAAAATTAAAAAATTTATGCAGGTGCACATGCGCTGGCCCAGCTTGCAAACAATAAGAACCGGTTCGGTGACATCATCTGGTCAGCGCTACTGGATCGTGCAAACTGGTCTGCACCGGGAGTAACCGACCACTGCATAGAACACAGACAATTTAATGCAGAAATGTAACATTTTTAAAAAATAGATATGCTAATTTCCTTGCGTTCTCAGTGTGACACTTAAACAGATTAAAAATAAATCATGAATGTGTTATTTAAGAAATAAAGTATTATTATTTCAGGAACATAAGATAGGAGTGCAACCAAAAGTCAAAACGGATGTTTGTCAACAAAATATATAATGTATATTTCTGGGACTGAGATCATCATCAGGGAAAAGCAATATTAAATGGAACATTAACTTTTTGTCATTTCCATCTCTAAGAACAGATAAATTAATACTTGATAAATGAATTGCACTTATGAACCAGATTCTTTGTTTAACTAGATGTCAAGGAAAGAATTCTAACAGAGAGTTAATTATATTATCTCTCTTCATTTTTTGGCTCATGCTGTTGCATTTCTGATCTCTGCCTTATGTCTACAGCTTTTGAGAGCATGCTTGAATCTGGCTGCACATTATATTCTCGGTCCCCAGTTATCATACCAAATATTTCATCTATACTGCAGTAGAGAACTGGGAAGATGGAATCAAGTTAGTTTGAAGCTGCTTGCGAATCTTTTGCTATCTGTAAGGCTGGAATTGCTCTCTGTGCATAGAACACCTTTCACTGGTATGACAGTTACAACCTTATGTGGGGCTTTCTCTGACTCTACTATGCAAACAATCCAGTTCATGCAGCAATAAATATTTCCTTTTTAGAGCTGAAGAGAAAGTGACAAACCAGAATTGACAACTACCACAATGGCACTAGATGCAAGTGGCAGGGTCTTGACTGAGCTTTGAGATTATTTTGTGATTAATGAATCAAAGAAGAAGAAAGAAGTAGCCTATTCAGCTTTAAGGAAACACATCCTCTGGCAATATGGCATCTAACCCAATACAATTTTAAAAAGCATACATGTAGAAATAAAAATAACTTTAATGCTTTTTCCCTTTACACATATCTTCAGACAGTTCTTTTAATGCCTGGCATATAACCACTTTCCACAGCTCAGCTCACAGAGTGGTTTATGTAATTTATGAGCATTATACTCTATTCCCAAATGAAAAAAACAACAACTTGGAAATAGGACAGGCTGTACTCATTTTTCATTCGTGATAACCTCAAATCTGAGTTTTACTCTACATTATTCAATAGATGATTTATTATGGCTCATTCCCCCATACTGATCTGACTAATTCTTTTCAATTCCAGTATGAATCATTGGCTTTTGATTGGAAATTAGACCTATAAATCTGAATCATACTCATGCATTCAAGCACAAAAGGTATAGCTTAAAAAATCTGTTTGAATAGTTCTTAAAGAAGCCAAAATACAATAATTAAACCAATGTGTATTGATTGGTTCAAGACTTAATAGCCATATAGTGTTATCTATACTAATGATAAGTATAGGTAATGAAGAGTTCATTCACTGTTGAATCTCAGCATGAAAATGTTTATATAGAGATTATTAAAAGTCTTAAAGAATAAAAAAAATCTTGTGCATTGTGGTAGCATGTATTTCTGAATGGGAAAAAATGTAGTTCAGAATGGTGGCATATGTATTTGTTACTGATAAATGTTCACAAAACTTGCATAGCATAAACCACATGGTAATATGATACATGATGATCAGCACCAATTTTATAAGGCACTAGGTCCCAGGATGAAGGGATCAGGATCGTCATCGTCATCATGCGTTTGACCAACAAAAGTTGGTATCAAAATTAAACCAATCTCATGGTGCCAACAATCTAATCAACATACTCTAAGAATAAATACAATTTAAGGTATCACAAATATAAAACACAATGACAATATACGTAATATTATACTGTTGTTTAGAGTAATAAAATGAACTCTGAATGTAGTATATAATATCTAATATAAAACTAGGTTATTAGTATATTACTGGATAAAACTATACATAATGCTAAAAACGACTAGGCAATCTGTATGAATGTTAATGCAGCATATAAAATCACCAAAATCTCCAAGTGTTTCAAAACTGAATATTAAGGCTACAGTTATAAAATTAGGATATAAAACATTAGAATATGCAAAGAGATGTTGTGTGATAGAGAGGTATGTTGGCCAAATGAAGTGATTTTCCTTCACGAAATATCTTGGATTGCTACCATCAGTAGTTAATTGATTGTGCATAATGATTTAATTTTGTAAACTACACATTAAATGAAGGACAATCAGAAAAGTTTGCCATAAGTGAAGTATTTCTTCCTATGAGTTAGACAACAATATGTACAGGAGAGAACTGCACAGCTATTACGGATTCCCATCCCAGAGGACAAGAAATAGGAAAGCAAACCTGAAACAAAACTTGGCTCTGCTGTTTGGGAGAAAAAAAATATATCTCCCCAGACATTTATCCAGTCAATTTTCTAGCTGAGGGAAAGAAACTGTCTAGAGAGGAAGGCTGATATTCTCTTTAGGAAAGTTTGTATAAAGTTTATTAGAGCCATGAGATTTAGGTGGAACAATGGGGTTTTTCTATCTTCTTTTTCCCTGCCATCCCACGCTGTGAATTAAAAATCCTGTGAACAGAGAAGAGTAAAATCTACATTTCACATATGAATATTTTATAGCACATTTCATGTATTTGCACATGAATGTGCATATACTTTTAAAGAAAAAATACTACACATTTGATATAACTGAAGAGAAACAATTAGAAAAAATAGCAAAATATAATGATGTGCAAATTGAAATTGAGCGACTATGGAGGAAGAAATCAATGGTTGTACCAACAGTAACGGGAGCCCTTGGAGGAATACCCAAGGAGCTGCCTAGATGCATGGAAAATTTGAACTTATTAGATCTGAATATCCTGACTGCAAAAAATTACTCTACTTGGAACTGCCTACATGCTCAGATGCTTCCTTAACAGCACTTAGGTCCTTGGCTAGGACTTGAACTGTTAAGTTTTTCTCAGTCTCAGACTGTGAATAGAACTGAAGATTAACAACAACAACAACAATAATAATAATAATCTGTAACAACATAGAACATCCATCTCTGCTTGTCCTAGTTCCTTGAAAAGAACTCAACAGGTAGACAAACATGCTAAACCCAGTCTGAAAATTGTGGGTGGCTTTGCGACAAACTGTAATAATTGCTTTGGTACTCTAGAATCAAACAGAGAAGCATCTGCAACATAACATACAGACTTAACAACTGTCATTAAGAAAGATAAAAACAGACAGTGGACTCCGGGAGACAGGAGAAGAGGACAGGAGAGAAGACAAAGACCTGCAAGTAGAAGTAGAATAATTGGCAAAAAAAAGCAAAGGTAGTACCAATAGTAATAGGCACCTTGGGTGCAATCCCAAAACATCTGGAGCACCACTTCAACACCATGGACATTGACAAAATCCCCATTAGTCATTTACAAAAGATAGCTTTATTTGGAATAGTTCACATCTTTGCAAAGGTATCATTGCAATGATACCTTTAACACCATCAAACAGCAACATCTGCCTATCCCAGGACTAGACAAGTGGAGGCAAATGCCAAATCCAGTCTAAACATATGGCTGACTAGGCAACGAACCATAACAATCATAACTGGAGAAATACAATAGAAAATTTTGTATACCAAAGGTATAGTTCTTTCTCAAGTTCCTTCTAAAATGGGGGGGGGGTGTTACCATAAGCACTACAAGTTCCTCTTAATTATTTTCCTTTATATTTCAAGGTGAGGTCTGAGTTGACAAATATATAACAATATTTTTTTAAAAGAAATTAGCCAAACCAATTTCATCCTCATGGAAGCCAAGTGGAATCACTACTTCTCCCTATCTTCCCTTGCTCTCCCATCCTGGTCTAAAGCATTAGCTGCAGATTGCAGAGGTCACTGCTGGAAACAGAAAGACCCCCAAACTGGCTAAGTGGAGAAAATGCTCCTCTTCCCAGCAGAATTAAGGCTTTGCTCTTCAGTTCTGACAGTAGCAAGTGCATTGTAGAGATCAGTTCATTGCTTCTTCAACAGCCTAGCAATGCCCTTGGCTAAATTCCTTGATGTCATATTCGTTTTCCATTCTCCTTCACCTCACCGAGTTAAGGCTAACTCCCTTTTCACTTCCATTTACATTTTCTTTGCCACTTTTGGATACAACTGTTACATGCAAGGTTGTCTCCCAATCATCTTCTGCTTCATGGAGTATGTGTTGTAACAAGATGTGTCATTTTTATCATGTGTCAGCGCTGCTGAAAATGTACCATGTACTGTATATTATGGTCAGCCAAGCAAAGCACAACATGGTTTGGAACCATGCTCTCCATCGGATCATGAAGCATTATCATTCACTACTTGATGTTGGGCTCATTTTTCTGAACAGTTCTGATCCTGAGTGGGTCCAGATCTGCTTAGGTTCTACAACTGCAACAGTAGAATATCAAAGAAGAGGCAGGGCATACCACGATTGTCTCTCCTGAAAATGAGAGCTCTTGCAAAAGGGGTAGGATTCTTCTGATTCAACTTAACTTAATGGAGATTTTCTTTCATCAGCACTGGGTGAGTTGACATTTCTCTGCGCAGAACCAACATACAGTTGATGTATTCCCCAGTTCCTGCTTGAAGAGCAGGTGGCAGCTGTGACTTGGAGTGCCTTTGTACAACCAAATGAGGAAGCCCTGCTAGGTGTTGCACACAACTCAATTATCTCTTGCTGGGATTACTCCAATATACTCTATAAAGATCTGTGCCTGAGAACTATCCAGAATTTGAGAATTCAGCCCCATGAAGATGAAGTTGCTGCCTGTCCATCAAGATGCTCAGTTTTATCTCTGAGTGGGTAACCCTGAAGGAACAGCCCCATACCTTGGGTCCCCCTAGGCTCTGGCCAACTCCAATTGATATACCAATTATGGATCTACAATAATAATAATAATAATCATTTTTTCATTTGGTCACTTGCAATGCATTCTATTTGTTGTTGCTTCTGAAGATCACTCCGAAGTTTCAATTAATTGATAATGCAATAGCCCAATTGTTAATTGGCATTTGTTGCTAACAATGCATTCTATTTGTTGCACTGGCTTTCTATGTTTTCTGGCTATAGTTCAAGGTGTACAGATCATTACCTGGCAACTAAGTATTTACAGGATCGCCATTTCCAGCCAGAACTGCCTTTTCTGCCCAAGGAAGAAGCTGTTGGCAGCCTATCATTTCTATCAGATACGGAAGGTGGAGGATTTAAGGGGTGCTTTTCAATAGTAATAGCTATACTGGGGAATCATCTCATCTTAGAAATTAGGTTAGCCCCCTGAGGTATGGAGGCAGGGAAATAGTAGTGTTAAAAGAAATACTGAAAAAGATATGGGACACTAGGTGCAAATACCAGGTTTTATCAAAAAAAACATATCTTAAAGGTATTATGTTCAGGGGGTTGATGCCAGAGAGCATGTTAATTTACTGGGATGACAAAAGATTTAAGATAAATACTACAATGGAAGCAGAAGCTTTTTTAAAAGAACATAAAGATCGTTTAGAAGGGAAGGAATTGGGAGCTACAGGAGGAAGTGACGAAGGAAGTATAAAAGACAGACAGAGGGCAGAAGTCTGTGCCCTTCCCTCGGATGGGGGTGGGGTGGGACGCATCGCCCATGAAGTTGAGTCCACATGAGAAAAAATAAATTGTGGATATGTTTGTCCGACGAAAGGGGAGGATGTCAACATGAGAAATGAAATCATGTTTAAATTAAGTGTCTATTTAAAACTGTTTGAGCCAGATGAATGCTCGGTAGAACATGTAATAAAAATAGTCTATTATACAATAAGAAATTATTGAAATATTATCAACATATCTAGTTAAACTGTTGTAATAATGAAATCATGTAAGTAAGATATCAGTATATGCTAATGTATATTCAACTTTGTGTTGAATTATATATAACCTCGAATCACAGGTTGCTGTATAAAAATGGTTTATATTCCTTTTTACCCTTTTCCTTTTTATATGTAAAATACCATAAAAAAATTAAAAAAATAAATTTGGTTAGCCATTAGTGCCACTGTTCTGGCCCTCTAAGTAGCTTTGAAAACTGAATTTCTCTTGAAAGTAGATATAAAGCAAGACTTTCTCCTAAAATACCTTTGTGGTACTTCAAGAAGCTGACAGAAATGACAGTTAAACTGAAATGGCTAGAATATGCACATTTACTGTCTTTCAAGGAGATTTTAAGTTAAAAACAAGATATGAAATTGGAAGGTTATAGGTGTCATTGGTTTTCCTATGTTCAGCCAATGGAAAGATTTAAACTTGATAAGAAGAACTATCACTTTGAAAAGGGTAAGATTGATTTTGATGTGGAACTGTGTAAAAATGACGATCATATTACTTCTAATAAGAACACCCTTTTGTTGAAAATGGAAACAGAATTTAAACAAGTTAAAGACTGAATTATAGCTTGGGCAAAAAAAGATTAAATATACCATTTGATCAATGGGAGAAATATGTGGGAAAAAGGGCTGACGTTTACACTGAATTATAATCTTAAGGAAAACATTTATAAAATGACACCTGGTATTTGATGCTGGATAAAGGATCAGAAATGTATAAAGGCATTTCAAATATCTGTTTGAAATACAACTAATCTGAAGGTACATATATTCATCTGGTGGACATGTAAAAAAACCAGAAAACATTGGGATCAAATATGTACTTTGATTCAGAAGATTCTAGAGATAAATGTACAGCTGAAACCAGAGGTTTTTCCTTTTGGGGGATAATGAATAAACAGATTGAAATATCCTATCGAAGTTTGTTTTTTATGTATTATAACAGTGGCAAGACTTTTATATGCACAAAGGTGGAAGGACTTGCAAATTGGAAGAATGAATGGTTAAACTGATGCAATTGGGAGAGATGGAAGAATTGACAGTTCTTGTCTAGTGGCTTAAGGCACAAGGATAGATTGTGTGTTCTAGGTCCCCCTTAGGCATGAAAGCCAGCTGGGTGACTTTGGACCAGTCACTTTCTCTCAGCCTAATCTACCTCACAGGGTTGTTGTTGTAGGGAAAAAAATAGGAGGGAGGAGTATTAGATATGTTTTCCATCTTGAGTTTTTTATAAATATAATAAAGGCACGATGAACAATAAAGAAGTAGCATAAAACAGACTTTGACCAATTTTATTTCTACTTGGAAGCCATTATTGAATGTCTTGTGAGAAACTGAGAGTAATGAAACTTTGATTTGAAGAATTATATCTGATTAAATAGTATAGATTATTGTTCATCTTATAGTAAAAGTTGTACTTTTATCTATATCTGCACCAAAGAAAGTCGGAAGGCACTCTTGGTTTTTTTCTTTTTTCTTATTGCTCTGTATTTAACTTTCTGATTGACTTTTCTTTCTCTTTAACTCTTTTGTTTGTTTGTTTACTTTTTATTCGTGCTTTTGAAATTTAATAATATTTTTTTAAAAAAAAAAACTGAATTATTCTGTAGGGTCTCTGGTGAATGAAATGACAGTTTGATTGCTTTGATTGCTGTTCCCCCTTTGTTTTTTAATTTAATATTTTTTCAGTCCCACTGTGGAAGCTTTATTTAAAATGTTTTGATGTCCTTAATTGTTGTAAGATCTTGAATTTCAGCAAGTATAGATGCAGAAGACAAATAAATATAATGGAGAGAGAGAGGGAGGGAGGAGAGAGAGAGACAAGGAGAGACAGAGAGAGAGGGAGGGGGAGAGATTCAGAGAGAGAGAGGAAGAGAGAGAGAGAGGGAGGGAGAGACAGCGAGAGGATGGGAGAGGGAGGGAGAGAGAGACAGATAAAGACACAGAGAGAGGGAGAGAGAGGGAGGGAGAGAGAGAGGGAAGGAGGGAGGGAGAGAGAGAGAGGGAGGGAGGGGGAGAGAGATTTTCCCTTGTCTCTTAAACACCGAGACTCGGTTAACTAATCACGAGCTGCATGAGAAACATACTCAAGGACAGTATGTGAAGACCTTTCCCCTCACCTGTCACTTGCCATTTGATTTTGTAGTCAAATAGGCTCGGGGGGGGGGGGGGTCAAAGGGATAATGTGATTCTCCAGAAACATGCAGAATGTAAAGCCGCCCTTCAGAGCATGTGGCTGTGCTAAAATGGAAAGCAGGAAAAAAATCACTAGTTACAAAACACTTTGAATAAGGATACTGCTATCTTAGACAAGGGGAAAAATCAATATTGTAAAAATATCACAGAAATTGATTTTGGAAGGATAAAAACACTCAGTTCGGTCTCAGTTGTAAGCAGGACAGTTTTTGCCTAATAACCCTTGCATGGTTTGTTTAACCCACTCCATCAACAAACCTTTGATACTAGAAATTCTGAATTAATGCTAATTTATTATTTCCTGGCAGGATTTATTTCCAGCTAGGAAGCCTTACTGGGACAAAAGCCAGATACAGGAATAAAGTAGTTTCTAGAGGGAACGTTTAACAACTCTTTCCTTCTCGTCAAGTGATATTTTAAAAGACCATGGTATGCTCAAAAATAAATAGCTCACTGGCCACATACTCTCAATGCCGGGTTTGTTCCCTTAGTGATAAGTCTGGCTTTTTGTCAGCCTGGCACTTTCGAGTCACTTAAGAGCAATGACTGAAATATTGAAAATTTCAGTGACTGAAATATAAGTGGCAGTGAATCAGCATTTTTTAAAACTGCAGGAAAGAAAAAAAAGTGCATTAAAAAAACAAACATGTTTTAAAAAAAGATAGAACTGCAGAAAAAACAATGGCTACCCACCTGCCCTTCATTGAGTACCCGTATACTGCATGAGTCAAAAAGAGGGCTTTGAAAATATTTACAGACCCCTCACATCCTGGACATAAACTGTTTCAAC